>NC_051175.1:82430553-82705553 GCF_013339725.1 Rhipicephalus microplus | reverse complement strand
GATAAAATTATACTGCACTGTCTCGAACCAAGTGATGTAGTGCGAATACTGCTATAAGTCCCAGGTGCAAGTGATCCCCTCATGACTGGGCTGTGCTTCGAACTTCTCTCGACATTCATTTATTTTTACCTTTACGCCGTCGTGATAATGCGGCTTGTTTAATTACACTAATTCACTTTAGTTGAGAATATGATCTTACATACAAGACGAATCTGGTTCTATGTGAAGAAGCAAAACAGAATGTGCTTATGCAAACTTAAGGTACTGGAATTTCATGTCAATGCAAATTTACTTGGCTATTCAAGTCTTCTTTGCGATCATGCCTTGGTATTTTGCACTGGAACCCGAATGAGGCAGCGTGCTTGCAATATTTCTTCCCTCGTGTAGTGGATGACAGAATCAAACACATAGTAAGAAACATACAAGAGGAATTCAAATAGAACAGTCCCCTGTAATGTCATCGGCTAAATTAACGATGATTAAATATATAGTTAGTGACACCTTGTCTTTTCCCTTCTGGTGTGTTGTCAAATTAGGTTGCTACTCTCTATTAGCTAATATGAGTCTTAAATGAACACATTATTTGATAGCACATGTACGAGTACCTAAAAAAACTCGTAACATTAAGAAGGAAATCAATGTCATTGCAGTTTTCTTGCTTAAAACGAACCTTCTGAATATTGGAAAAATTGTAAGCGCACAGCCTGTAGCACTTGAAAGAGAAACAAGAACGACGCTACTTAAAACAAAAAAAATTGCACAAAATAACGACAAGTTCACAAAGGAAGGGTGCTAAGATAAGCACTAAATCCACACTGTTTTATTCATGAGCGAAACCAGCTGTCGTTTTGAACGTTTTTTTTTTTTCACGCAACCTTTTAATTTAAAGTTGTTTTACGAAGAACAAACTTCACTAAAAAAACGACACTGGTTTTTAGAATGACGAAATATTATTAGTAGCTGATTAGCAAGTAGTTAACTGCCACCTTTTCTTTCTTTATCTGCGTACTGTTGTTACTCTTGAAACCGAAAAAGAACAACGACGATCATTACATACGATGGCAATGTAACTGCAAACAAATTACAAATAGACAGCAGCAGTCGCCATCACGGCCAGCAAAGTCGTGCAGTGCTCATTAAAAGATTTTAATTTAAATCAGCGAACGGAGAAAAAAAATGAACACTATACACATGTTTTGTGTCTAATAGTTTGGGAAAACCTGGCGACACCGTGAGAGCAATGCAAAGTTATACAGTCGCTGCACAAATATGTATTTGATGTGACACGCACAAGCAAGGACAGTTTGCGGCTCTCAGTGCTCACAATTATACTGCACACTTATGAAGCTGTCACTACTCGCGGGAAAGCAGAAGATATCAAGTATATTACAGCCTGTGGCATTTATGGTTCAATCGCACAGTGTGGCACACTATGACACACCGCAGTACTGGGTAGGCGATGGTTGTACACAGAAAAATTCGGGAACTTGGTGACAATATGCCAATCTGGCCCACACTTGGAGACTAATATAGGAAGTTCATTCCGTGATTTATTCTTTCAGCAAAGAATCTTCCTAAATCCTTTTTTGGGACCTGCACGAAGAAAGGAAGTGAAGGCATTATGGCATTATCTGGCGAAGTGGGAAGTAGGGGGAGTGGGGGAAAAATTCCGACAGGAAGTCACCTTCTTTGTTCCCATCTCTCTCCATTTGAGGTCAAAACTGCAATATCGGCCTTCAGACAGGAAGTGACAGTTGAACATTGGGATCTTGATGTTGGGCTGAGGGCCTCAAATACCTCCCGGAGAGCGCAAGTTGCTGACCTTTGCGAGAAATCTAGTGTAATTGATCCCGAACTCAACGGGCTTTCAAAATTATTGTGTATTCTCTTATTTTATGAGCTTGCCCGTAATTATATGGTTGCTTTAATACACATACATATCTGTGATGCGCGGTGCCTTGATCATATATTTCTTGTATTTAGTATTTGTTTATTTTAGAGACTGAGAAAGAAGTTGCCCGAGTTTCAGTTTATCATTTATTAACGTCCAATATATGTTGACAGACCACCATCGCAAAAAGAAGTAATATCTAATTCTCTAACACAATTTACCTGACCTTGTGTGTATTTATGTATACGCTACTCGGAGTTTAGTCCCTAAACATTCAGAGTGTTTCACGCTAACACCTTGACTGTATGTGCCGTTGGGTAGAAAAGTTGCAAGAACTATATTCCGAAGTATAAGAGTGGGTTGAGGCTTCCACCCTTTTCTAAGTATATTTGTGGGTGTGCGCTTGTTTGTTTGGGTGCATGTGTTGTTTCTCTTTTCTATCCAGCCCCTTGCTCGTCTCCCCCCCCCTTCCTGCTTTCTGCGAGGCGGAAGGTCGCAAGCCAAGTTTGCTAACTCATTATTATAAAGGGAATAGTTATAGCCCTGCTGGATCATTGAGTATATAAAGAGAAACGCTCAGAAAAGACCGGCTGGCCAACCAGAGAGATAGATATTTGCGGTGACCTACTCTGGACTTAGGAAATGCGTGTGAAAGAGTGAAAGCGAAGAAGCCTGAGGCAAATATGCTACACGCGCAGTGTGAATAATGCGCACTGAATGCCTACTATTGGCACACCTAACTTCTATTTCAAGTTCACTTATTCTCGCCTGATTTATACGGTAATTAGGCAGTTCATTTTATGAGCTCTAATGGAGTTTTGATTGATAGTCAGAATCTGAAGAAATGACTTAGCACAATAATGAGCTGCCATTCAAAATTCAGGAGTAGTAAAGAGAGTTATCCTGGAATGGTCTCACTAAAATCGCAGTGAATTTAGGTGTTTATGATAGTTAAAGTAAATAATCAATTGTCTTAAACCCCTACTCGCTCTTCCTATAGAGGCTTACTATTTGTTCCTTTTATATTCACGCAGTGCCCACAAAAATAAGCCAATACACCGCAAGCGTTTTGAGGACGTAGTTCCGATGAAGAGGTTCGTGTGGAGCTGGGCCTCTGTAATTAGTCGATGCCTGGAACTTCGTGCTCGCGCAAAAGCGTGCGTATCTCACATTCACACAAGGACACTCAATTAGGGCTCATTTCAATCATTCGTACGCGCTGCAGTGGACGTACTCCAGACATATGCGTTGCATCATCACTCAGAAAGAGGAACCCTCAACTTGACAGTGGAAGCAATGAGAGAGGTCGCAGAAAAATGCAGGGAATCCATTTTGTACGCTCTATATAAGGGCACGGCGATTGTTGTTGTGAAAGCGTGTCTTTTATTTTTCTTATTCGCATTGTTTCTGTTTTTTTGTAAAAGATGTACAAAAAAGAGGAAAACCGCTGAGATGTCACGAGTGACAACCTTTCATTTTAGGCAGCGTTGCAGCACGCACTTGGATGAAAGGAAGCAGCAGCTGTGACGTTCACGCAAATGTTCTTTGTCGGTGGCGCAAGCACGGTAGTGCTTGATTACGGCTTCATTGTGCATGCAGTTTTTTTTTCTTATTGATACGTAACGTTACATACCCTGTTCAGCCTATCAAGAGGCTCGGTTGGGTCGAAACCAATATGAACCGAAAAAAGAGCTAGATGAGAACGTAAACGTACTATGTATATTGCGTATTTCACGTAGCACCAAAAACCTATACGGAACTATAATTATGTTAGTGCTGTGTGCAAATTTTTTTTCATCTGGCATGCACTCATATGCCATATATTATTGCATATTTCGGGAATCGTACTGTAAGTAACGTATCATATTCGTGCAGTACAGTGGAATCACTGTGGTAATATTGATTTGGTTCAGCCGAGATTAAAATGGTGTTAAAATAACCTTTTTTTTTACATTCTGCACACTCTCACTCGCGTTTTCGTGGCACTTGAAGCGTTCTAGCACTTCCCTGTCTTTGCGTTGCGTTGTCGAGAAAAACAAACTTAAGCCTGTTGTCGGTTTATAGTAAGCTTCTTGTTATGGTGGAAGATATGGCAACTATGAAGTTTTTTTTTGTTAACGTTCAAAGGCAACAAGGAAGGATACGGGGCGTAGCTGTATAGACGGTGGGCTATGCTGAAACGCGTGAACGTGTTTTTGAAGCACCCATGCCCTTATAACCTTAAAGTTAAGAGAGTGAATCTGTGTCACGTGACAATGTCAGAATAATGCGACCCCTGCGATTCATTTAGAACTGCAAGAAGTATCCATTAGATACAAACCAGTCAAAGAGTGAGCAAAATGTTCGTGCTTACCTGAAAATACGCACACTGATGTAGCACGGGGTGGCCTGCGAAAAAAACAATTCAAATCACTTTTATCTGGAAATCCGTTCATTGTAACAAAAAGGGGAAAGCCCTAGTAATAGTTATTATTGTGGCAGCAAATATATAAAAGTTCTTGACTAAATTTAGTTGCCATCGTCGGCGTGGGTAATCACCGTAAGTCATCGTGTACCTGTACGTATCTGTATACATGAAAACACAAGATAAAGAAATGGCACATCCCATGTACAGTGGGAATCAATGATAAGGAAATCACTAAAATAAGATTGATTTGTCACCTTAAGATCAGTGCAACGTTACGAGGCGGATGTAAATTATGCCATACATGACTTCCATGTCATGATTATCATCTCTCGACGTGTCATTCACCTTCGTCGTCTATTCACGTCATGATAGCAAATTTGCTATTTGTGCAGCTATATATCGACGCGGCTGTGAGTGCGTTATAAGCATAGCATGTATATGCTCATGTACTCATGTTTTACATGACACGCATATCATTACTATTATGTTTAGACATGTCATTTACCTCCGTCGTCTATTTACTTCACGTGATACCAAATTTGGTATATGTGAAACTAGGCAAATGGCCGCGAGCGCACTATGAGCGTAGCATGTAGTCATGTTTTACATCACACGCATATCATGATCATCATGTTTGGACATGTGATTTACCTTTTGTCGTGAATTCGCGTCACGTAATACCAAATTTTTTAAATGTGAAACTACAGCGAAATGGTCGCGAGTGCGCTATGGGCGTAGCATGTAGTCATGTCTTACGTGACACGCATATCATGATCATCATGTTTGTACGTCGTCCATTTACCCTGATATTTATTATTTGCATTCGACGAGCCAATGCTGCCAATGTCAGTCTTTTTATTAACGCTCTCGCATTTAAATTACCTGTCTTCGCACGCCTTTTTGGGGGGAAGGGGGGCAGAGGTGTAGTTAGCGTTCCAACCTAGGTACTGGGCAGATAGCTATAAATTCTAAATCACGCGTGGCACTTTCCCGGCCGCATACCATGGCAAGTAGTATATGATTGTGTGGCACAAGGGTGAACCGATGCATGACAAGCAGCTCGAAAGGCGCAGTACGAAAAAAAACGTACGAAAAGAACGCACACAGATGTACAACGTGAAATTTCAAAACGTTGAGAGCATGGAGGTTGAAGTGAGCTGCTCAGACATGACGATGAGCCCACAAAACAAACGTGCAGGTATGCGCAGGTTTACCACTACCTAACAACTACCGCCGTTGTTACTTCTTCGTGTTTGAGAAACGCGCTTCTTCCCAAACGCGGCCGCTCTAGCAATCGAAGTTAAAATCGTGTGCTTTAATATCAACGCAAACACTCCGGTGAAAGCGCGGGACGTACAAATCACCCGCATAACGGCATAACCGCATAACGGGCGACCACGTCTGCAGCGCAAAGTGGAGGAGTGCGCGCATCAGAACAAACGTGGTGACGGCTCTTAGACAGCGCCTCTCAGACCATCTCGCTGCTAATGCAGATAACACACCGAACTGCATCCTAGAACTGCATATGGTCAGTGGTATATATAAATAGTTCTCTGTTACAAATGTGAAAGACTTACAACGCATAGCATATTCGTCGAACGCCGTGTGCGAAGAAGGTAGAGAGGTCTCAAGTTTGGATTCACGCTATAGGGGAAATATATTTACGAGTTACAGGGCGCTTTAGCTGCAGGGTGTCCCTAGCTACAGGGTGCCCTAGCAGCACATAGCCAGAGTTTATAAATATGCCGACGCGCTCAACGATGATGCAACGAAATGCATGTTGCTCACTATTGCGTGGAGTTCGCCAAACTATTTATTTTCATTCTGCATAGTGCTTAATTAGGCCACTTTAATGAACTAACAATTGAAGCAACCAAGCTGGGCAAAAATTCAGTGTGCAAAGATACATATTTTTTTACAAAGCGTTTGATTAGAAAGTTTAAGCTTTATAATGTATATTAGCGTTTATAAGCTTACCACACATGAACGTGAAATATGTTTTTTTTTAGAAACGTGATGTAGCTTATACCTCCTGCAAATACCATTTCCCTTGTTTTGCATTTCATTACACTTCATTTGGTTCTACCTGTCGGGTACCGAGTTCTAAAGTAAGGCATTTGTTCGTGCCACTTACAATGAATTAAGTAAAACAACTCCTTTTGAATTAAGTTCCTCGATATGCACATGTGCACAGCAAGCTCACAAATGGAGGGAGACTTGGGAAGGATTCAAGATTATTCCTGACTACATACCATCTATTAGCAGTGTTTCTCGTTAAAGGTGACCTTTACTCTTCTCTCTGTGAAGCTGCAGTCTCTATGTTCACGGAACAAATGCGTATGCCAGACGCAGCCCGTACACTTGGAAGGTATCAATATTCCCTGCTTTGAGGCAGAGAGCAATTATGTGTCGTTTCGTATTACTGCCTTGGATCGTATTAACGCAAGCTAGCTTGGGCGTTGTTTCCGTTGCTCTGAAACTTTCTCTGCGAGTACGAAAAGGGATCGAGATAGGTGTAGGCGGGGTATAGCGGAATATTTTCTTTTTCTTGCAATAACGGTGAAGCTCATCGTAGAGAGAAATCACGCAACGTTTACCGAGAACGCTAAAGTACACCAAGGAGATAGAGTTTCACATTCACTTGCTCGAGTACCATGTAAGCAAGATGAGTAGCATATTCTCCAGCAGTCTCACGTGTCCTTTCCCGCACTTGAGATGAGCGACCTCAGAGACTATTATCTAGGGAACTGCGTGTATTCGTAGGTGTTCCACGAGCGACTTCCAGCAGCTTTGTCAAAGCAGAGACTCGACAACCACCCTTTCCAGTCATGACGGAATCGAAAGATGCCGCCATTTTTTTTCGCTTACAGACGCAACCCAAAGACCACCGATTGGCACTAGAAATTTAACGAGGAGATAAAAGCAATGACAATAAACATATACAGGATAATTTACATATATTACACTTGAATGAATTTCGGAGCTCTGAAGTTGACTATCCTCTACGACTGCTTGCACTACCAAGCATTGAAAAGTTAGTCGACGGAATCTTCAGAGAGAGAGACATGTTCATCCAAGCTGCTCAAAAACTAGCGCTTTTTCAGAGAGACATGCGGTATGCAGAATACTTACACGTTTGCACCGATGGCTGACGTATTCAAACAGCTTCAACATCAGCATTTATTATACCACAGCTCAATATTCAGAGATCATATGAATTATGTCACGCGACGTGATCTACAACAGCTCAAGTCTTTGCTGTTCTTTATGTTATCATGTTTATAAACTCGGCAGCAGATGCGAAAAAACGGGTACTTTTCAGTGATTCACAGGCCGCGCTAACATTACTCTCCAGTATAAACATGGCAGTAATCGGTGATAGGATGACATACGAACCACCTAAAGAGCTCACCAAAGCAAGCCAGGCGCAACACGAGATCAAATTCCAGTAGATACTTGGTTGATTGATTGATTTGTGGGGTTTAACGTCCCAAAACCACCATATGATTATGAGAGACGCCGTAGTGGAGGGCTCCGGAAATTTCGACCACCTGGGGTTCTTTGTAGATACTTGGTCGTTGTAACATTCTTCGATACACAGCTGCCGATGAAGCGACACGACAAGCAATGTGTAAAGATGTTACTGTTTCTTTACCAATGTTGAAATATAAATTGTGCAGTATAAAGGCTACAACTATCAGGATGAAGGAATATATTGGTTTGACCAACGTGCACAAACCAGTGATATATATCACATCGATCCTATTATTGAATTCGCAATGACGTTAGCATTAGATAGAAGTAAGGAAACACCTATTCACCGGTCAAGGCTAGGCACCACATACACCATTTTGTTTTGCACAGAATCGCCAGAGCTGAAACTCCCGAAAGCAAATTTGCATTTGTATATGAAAACGTATGTGAACTTCTTATAGACTTTCGACTTCATGACACGCTGAGACGCCCTTTTAAATCGCAACTGTTGGCATTAGACCGCAGACCGCTTAGTATTGAGAAACTTCTAGGCCAGTAGTCAACTGGTGCTTTAGTGATGTACGCTTTAAATGCGTCAAAGTGTTTTTAAATGACAGCGAAATAACTTGCAAGCGCTAAGAAATAACGAAATTTTATTTGTCGTAATTATTACGCGCAGTAATATATAACATCTATTATATGTGTATGCCAAAGGCATGACTCGACGACTGTTATGTACACATGAGCGAATACATCTCAATAAAAACTAGAAGTGTGCACTTCTGTTATGTACAGGTTGGATTGATTGTTTACTAGGGATATTATCATACACTATAATTATTCACTTTCAAACATTTCTTTATATTTGTTTTGGTGTTGTTTGATGTTCGTGTATGAGAGCGTTTTTGCATATATGCGCTCAGGGGTTCTATTTTCCATGCACTGCTCTTTATTTTTTTTCCTTTAAGATATGTGTTGCACATTCACTCCAGGACTAAAGAGTAGCCAGTGCCTCACTTGTGCGCTAGCATATCCTTATAGATCATATAAACAAAAAAGCTGCGCCCCAAATATTATAATTACTCCATCAGAGCGTTTGAGAATTCCATATGCACATAAACTATAAGTTCTAGTATACTACCCACGACAAAACTGACATTTTTAGTACTGGGAAAGCAATGGTGCAGGAGACGCATAAAATATTTGGATTCTTCATAACACACATAAGCCTAAGTTGAATAGCGTTTTTACATTTGACCCTCTTGATGATGCCATCTCTTAGGGCGGGAATCTGAGCTGTGGCCCCCCAATATGCATTGGGAAGCTGCAACAGACGAAGTACGTTCAAAATTTTCTTTTGGCACATGTTAGTAAAGGAAAAACATAAAGAGAAGTGAAAAAAGACAACAGAAAAGATGGATGGATCAACTAGACTGAACTGAACTGGATCGGAATAGTTGGTTAGTTGATTGGTTGGCTGGCTGGCTGGCTGGCTAGCTTGGCTTGATTTGGCTTAGCTGGCTTGGGGGGCTTGACTGGCTGGCTGTCTGGCAGGTCGGTTGGTTGGTCGGTCGGTTGGTTGGTCGGTTGGTTGGTCGGTTGGTTGGGCAGCTTAACCTTATGAAATTACTTGCGGGATATTCTGAACTTGCGAAGAGCAGGGTGTCGTGAACGGAACATGGAAACGAAGTCTGCGATGACACAACGAAGTCATGACAATAGCATCGCCCAAGTACGACATGCCAACCGTAGCAATGCCTTCGTAAAGGCTCAAGCTGAAAGCTTAGGAGCAATTTTTCAGAATTTATTACTTGTACGTAAACATACGTGAGCGGATGTTTTATCGCTTCATATGCATTTAATTGCGCACGACGTCCGGGGTAATGAACCAGAACTCTTGTGCGGCACCCCTGCACTTCAACTACGTAGCGACCCAACCAGGCCAGAAGATCTTGTAGATGATTTCCTTCATAAAAAATGCTTGCAGATATTATATATTGTTGAAATATGTTTCATGCAAAACACCCACTTGCGAGTAGTTGCCCGAAGAACGTTTTAGGGCCGAAGCTCCTAAAGGCGAAAACAGAAGAAAACATTTTCGTTGCTCTGGTTGAGGTGATTTCCTGGCTGCAGGTCTTGTTTTGCTCATGACAATATATATATATATATATATATATATATATATATATATATATATATATATATATATATATATATATATATATATATATATATATATATATATATATATATGTATATATATATATATATATATATATACATATATATATATATATATATATATATATATATATATATATATATATATATATATATATATATATATATATATATATACGGCAAGTTATCTTTTCACTCACTTTTCTTCACATTTACTTTACAATTTGGTCTAATAGCTTCCCGTATACTTTCCTTTCCTTGGCATTATTGTCTGTTAGATCTCAATAATATTGTGTAAAAACACGGAAAAGCGAGCCCTTAGCTATACACTTCTTTCCTTATTCATTAACGAGGGTTTCGTAATGGCAGACTTAGTGCCTTTAGGTTGTACACGAGGGACTATTGGTTAGCTACCCACTCGTAACAAGTTCACGTGCTACGCGACGCCCAACAGGCTCAAAAAAGAGTGTTCCACACTCGCCGCCATGGCTACTCGTGTTGCTGACTGACACTCCCACGTTTAATTCACATATAAACCCTATAAAGTGGCAGGGGGGATAGCTGTCGTGGTAGCTCAGTAGTAGAGCGTCGAACGCGCCATGCGAAGGTCGCAGGTTCGGATCCTACCCACGGCAAGTTATCTTTTCGCCCACTGTTCTTTCTTCTCATTTACATTACAATTGGCCTAATAACTTCCCCTATACCTTCCTTGGCATTATTGTCTGTTAGATAGCATATATATATATATATATATATATATATATATATATATATATATATATATATATATATATATATATATATATATATATATATATATATTGACGCGTGTCTACATGTGGACGATAACGATGATGGGGCATTTAGTGGGCACGAGGTAGTGGGCCTCTAGCTTCTCTCGAGGCTGAAGAAGACGATCTTGTGACTGAGCTGTTCAGGACACGCTGCCTTTCGTCGTCCCAAGGTGTATCTGTGTTTTATTTGCGTTGTACCGCGACACTGGTGGAGGCGCTGGGCCGCAACCCTGTCTGATGCTCCACACGCCCGCTGGGAGCCGCTCATCGAGTCCAAACGCACTGTCACCTGTAGAAACACCGGTGCATCGCTCCAGTCGACGGTTGCGAGGCCTCGCGCCAGAGCTGACTCACTCGCCGGAACCTGCTAGGCACCGCACAGCTCAACCAATGGCCAACGCAAGCTCGCAACAGGTGCCCCAAGGCAGCTTTCCGACGCACCCATCTCAGGTGACCCTCTTTCAACCCCTCGTTCCCGATCGCTTTAGTGGCGGTGCCCATGAAGACGTTCACGACTGGCTTGACCACTATGAGCGTGTTGCCAAGGTAAATCATTGGTCGGAACAGGAAAAGCTTTGGCGCGCCTATTTCTACCTTGACGACGGTGCTCGTACTTGGTATGAGAATAGAGAAGGCAATCTGTCAGCTTGGCCCGACTTTCGAGAGAAGTTCGTCGATACCTTCGCCAATATCGATAGAAGGGACCGCGCGCAGCAGTTATTGGAGCTACGGGTTCAAAAACCCAACGAAACCGTTGCAATGTTTGCCGAGGACATGACTCGTCTCTTTCAACGAGCTAACCCGCACATGACGGAAGATAAAAAGTTGAGTTACCTCATGCGCGGTGTCAAGGAGCAGCTTTTTGCCGGGCTACTGCGCAACCCTCCGACTACCGTGGTTGACTTCATTAAGGAGGCTACGGCTATCGAGCGGGCCCTTCATCAACGCTGCAGGCAATATGACCGCATGTCCTGCAATCTCCCAATCAATGCTACCGCCATGACGTCTGAGAGTCAGAGATGCTTGCGAGACTTGATTAGGGAGATAGTTCGCGAGGAACTGCAGAAGTTGCGGAATCCTGTTGCTGAAAATCCCATCGCATCGATCGCTGAAGTCGTACGCGATGAAATCCACCAAGCGTTGTCTACGGCTAGTCCTGATGCTCAGAAGCGTCCTATGAGCTACGCTGCCGCTCTCCGACGTCCACCACCCGCTATGCTGACGCTGTACCACCTGGTGCCGATGGCCCCTTCGTATCCGCCGCAAGAGCAGACACTGCATCAAACACCTACGCTACAGCCACACAACCAGCCATCCACAGCCACCCCATGGGCACCGACGCGTCCACCGACCCGGAAAACAGATGCATGGCGCACCGTTGACAGGCGTCCACTATGCTTTCACTGCGGAGGTGCAGGACATATTGCCCGTCATTGCTGGCATCGAGGTGATTCATTCCGTCCTCAACGACCTTGGTTTGACGGTCGACGTGCCAACGACGAATACACTCCGCGCCGTGACGACACCTCTTTCTATGGAGCCCGTTATCACTTTGAGGACGGCTCTACCACTGCAGAGAAGGCAATGCCTGCTCAGCCTCCTGGTCCGAGACGTCAGTCCCGCTCTCCGTCCCCCGCGCGTTCGCCTTTGTCGCACCACCGCACTTATGCGAACCTTAATACAAGAAGGTCACCTAGCCCGCGCCGGGGAAACTGAGAGCGGCGACCTCCGGGGGCAAGGTTGCAGGCCATAAAGATAACGACAAGAAGCCCCCACAGCACGACGCCATACAGCCGATAAGCCGTGAAAGCGATAAAATTGTGACTGCTGACCTTAGTGTTCTTCTCGACGGCCAGAAAGTGACAACTTTAGTCGACACTGGCGCCGACTTCTCCATTATCAGTCAGGACCTCGCCGACAGCCTCAGAAAAGTGAAGACGCTGTGGACGGGTCCTCATATAATAACAGCAGGAGGCCAGTTATTGATGCCCTCGGGAAGATGTACCGCAAGAATTGACATCGGAGGTTCTCCTTTCACGGCGTCGTTCGTCGTTATCGCCGCATGCTGCAGAGACGTAATTCTCGGCATGGACTTTTTACGGGAATATGGTGCCGTCATCAACATACCAGAGAGGTTGATTACGTTTTGCAACAGTTCGGGCTTACCCGATTCCCCAGAGGCGCGACCAAACCAACTGCGTCTTACTGATGACGATGTGGTTCTCCCTCCGAGGTCATGCACGCTTGTTTCTGTGGCCGCCGCTGCTCAGTTTGACGCCGAAGGAGTTGCGGACCGAATAAGCTCGCTGCTCTTCACCCACGGTATTTCTGTCGCACGAGGTATCGTCAGAGTTGCTGCTGGACGCACGGACTTGCTGCTGACCAATTTTAGTGCTGAGCGCCGGCATCTTCCTAAAGGCACGGCTGTCGCTTACTTCGACGATGTCATAGATGCCGAAGGCTGCTTGGCGGTAGTCGACGAGTCGCTAAATCTTGATTCAGCGCCTGTTCTGGACGTTAGCATTACTTTGCCAAAAGACGACCGACGCAGACTCCTTGAGTTACTGGCCAAATTTCAAGACTGCTTTTCGACAACATCAAGAGTTGGCCGCACGCCTCTAACCAGGCATCGAATAATTACCGAGGAAACGGCGAGACCTATTCACCAGAACCCTTATCGCGTGGCTCCAAAAGAACGTGAAGCGATACAACAGCAGGTAGACAGAATGCTTGAAGATGACGTCATTCAGCCTTCACAGAGCCCCTGGGCGTCGCCTGTAGTCCTCGTTAAGAAAAAGGACGGCAGCCTGCGCTTCTGTGTGGATTACCGGAAGCTAAATCAGGTGACCAAGAAAGATGTATATCCACTACCGCGTATAGACGACTCTCTCGACAGACTTCGACATGCTCGATACTTCTCTTCAATGGACTTGCGGAGTGGATACTGGCAAATCGAGGTGGACCCGAGAGACCGCGAGAAGACCGCTTTTGTGACACCAGATGGGTTATATGAATTTAAGGTCTTGCCATTCGGTTTGTGCTCAGCCCCTGCTACCTTTCAAAGACTCATGGATACCGTGCTTTCTGGGTTGAAGTGGAAAACATGCTTAGTATATCTGGACGACGTCATAGTGTTTTCCGCGACGTTTGACGAGCACCTTGAAAGACTTGAGGTGGTCTTACGAGCCATACAGTCCGCGGGCCTGACGTTGAAGCCTGAGAAGTGCCACTTTTGCTACGAAGAGCTGCGATTTCTTGGTCATGTCGTCAGTCATGCTGGTATTCGTCCCGATCCTGAAAAAATCGCAGGCGTAGAACAGTTCCCTATGCCGACCGATAAAAAGGCTGTCAGACGCTTTCTCGGCCTCTGCGCGTATTATCGACGATTTATCGCGGACTTCGCACGCATAGCATCACCACTAACTCGCCTAACAAGAGAAGACGTCACCTTTGAGTGGAATAACGAAGAGGAAGCTGCTTTTAACGATCTTCGCCAGCGACTACAAACACCCCCAGTCCTTGCCCACTTCGACGAGAGAGCCCCTACGGTGCTTCACACCGATGCTAGCAATGTCGGTCTGGGAGCTGTGCTTGTGCAGCAGCAAGATGGCGCAGAAAGGGTAATCGCTTACGCAAGCAGAACGTTAACACGTGCTGAGGCTAATTACTCCACGACTGAGAAAGAGTGTCTCGCCGTGGTATGGGCGGTTACAAACTTTCGTCCGTATTTATATGGCCGCCCCTTCAAAGTAATTAGCGACCACCACTCACTGTGTTGGTTAACTAATCTTAAAGACCCTACCGGCCGATTAGCGCGTTGGAGTCTCAGGCTGCAGGAATTTGACATGACAGTCGTACATAAGTCAGGGAAGCGACATATGGACGCCGACTGTTTGTCCCGTTCACCAATTGAGTCGGCAACCTTACCCGAGGAGGAGGAAACATCATTGCTCGGTGTCCTCGACACGACCACCATTGCGCAGCAACAACGAGACGACGCTGAGTTGCTTGGCTTAATTACCTACTTGGATGGCAGATCTCGGAAGGCGCCAAGAGTTTTCGCAAGAGCGTTGTCATCATTTTGTTTACGTGGCGGAGTACTCTATAAAAGAAATTTTTCGTCGACGGGATCTGCCTATCTGCTCGTCATCCCAGCAGCCCTTCGCACCGAAGTACTGAAAGCATGCCACAACGAGGTTACCTCTGGCCACTTGGGTTACACAAGAACGTTGGCCAGGGTACAGCAAAGGTATTACTGGCCAAGACTAACCACAGCCGTGAAGCACCACGTCCGTACCTGTCTCGACTGCCAGCGACGCAAGTCACCGCAAACTAAACCAGCTGGCCTCCTGCAACCCGTACAGGTCCCAATGACTCCATTCCACCAAATCGGCATGGACATTTTGGGCCCACTCCCTACTTCTACTGCAGGCAACCGATGGGTTATCGTCGCGACGGATTATTTGACCCGTTATGCCGAGACAAAGGCTATCCAGAGAGCTACAGCAGCGGAGGTGGCAAGATTTTTTATCGAGAATATTGTACTGAGGCATGGTGCACCAACCGTCGTAATCACAGACAGAGGAACCGCATTTACAGGAGCTCTTTTGGACCATGTTTTGATGCTGAGTGGAACAACGCATCGTAAGACCACCGCATACCACCCACAAACAAACGGGCTGACAGAGCGTCTAAACAAAACCATTGAAGACATGCTTTCGATGTACGTTGACGTCGAACACAAAAACTGGGATACAATCTTGCCTTACATAACGTTTGCATACAACACGGCCAAGCAAGAAACGACCCGCATGACACCTTTCAGCCTCGTTCATGGACGGGAAGTACGAACCATGTTAGATGCAATGTTACCGCACGAAGGCGACGACATCGTCCCGGACGCCGACACGTTTACGGAACGCGCAGAAGAAGCTAGGCAACTTGCACGTTTACGGATCAGCCAGCAGCAAGACTACGATGCAGGACGCTACAATGCTCACCGCAGAACAGTCGTCTACCAAACTGGCGACAAGGTATGGGTTTGGACGCCCATACGAAAACGAGGACTTTCCGAAAAACTTTTAAGAAGATACTTTGGACCGTACCTAGTTGTGCGACGACTGAGCGATGTCACTTACGAAGTTGTTCCCGACTGTTCGTATAGTACAAGGCGTCGCCAGCACCATCCTGAACTCGTTCACGTAGTCCGCATGAAACCCTACGTCAGCGAGTGATTGCATGATACTTTAATTTAAAAAAAACTGCATTACAGACTGCGCATCGGGGCGATGCTCTTTGGGAGAGAGGCAAATGACGCGTGTCTACATGTGGACGATAACGATGATGGGGCATTTAGTGGGCACGAGGTAGTGGGCCTCTAGCTTCTCTCGAGGCTGAAGAAGACGATCTTGTGACTGAGCTGTTCAGGACACGCTGCCTTTCGTCGTCCCAAGGTGTATCTGTGTTTTATTCGCGTTGTACCGCGACAATATATATATATATATATATATTGTCATGAGCACTGATTACTAAGAGCAGCGGAATCGGGGCTCTGGGTGCGAGGAGCTAGCTGAAAGAAGCAGAACAAGCCGAAGTGCTGAATAAAAACAGCTGGCCCAGGATCGGGTGTTGTCTCTCGTCCCTGTCTCGCTCATTACAATGGCGCAGTTCGACAAGTGAATCATCTGCGGGAAGCCACCGGTACGTGTCTTCGTGGTTCGTCGGCAACGCGGGCTTCTCCATCAAGGAACGCCGTTCACGCTTCCTTTTTTTTCGTAGCGATTGGGTCCCACCCGCCACTTCAGCCACCCTTCAAACGACCTGTGGACAGTGTCCAGGCCTTCCCTGTGGTTCTAGGTCATGACCTGATGGAAACCCTGCCACCTTTTCACGGCAGGGATCCGCACCGGCTCCGGTTCCTTGGGAATGCCGCTCACGTTTCCCATGGCCTACATTCCCGCTGCGGTACTCTTTCAACAAACGAGCCGCCACGGAACGCCGTCCAGGCTTCCATGCTCGTCGACCTCGCCGGGGTGAGTGCCGCAATTGCTACTTACTCAACGAGCACGACCACTGACTCTTCAGGCTGAACGCCCGACAGCACCGTGCACCTGCGGCGTACCATCGCGCTACTCCGCGTCGAGACTAGCGAACTGACAGCGTTGATCGCCGAGCGAGCTCCTGCAGTGTTGCCAGCATTGTGGGACATTAACGCAGTGTTGGATGTAGCTGCCTCATACGACCTTGAGGCAAGCACACCGGAGCAACGCAGGGAGCTTCAGTCTTCTCTGATCGAGCTCTCACACCAGCTCGACTGCTTCGCGTCGGTGATCTCTGCGTTGCCACCTTCCACCTCATAATCACCAGCCGTCTGCGAACTACCGGAATTCCACGGGGTCCGGAACGACGCCGACAGCTGGGTGGCAACCGTCAAGGCGATAGCAATGCGCGAGGCCTGGACAGAAAATGGTATGAAAATGGTATGAAAATGGCAACGGTATGAAGGCTTCAAGCAGCAGTCTTGGGTGGAGTGGAGTTCCAAGCTCATAGCTGCCTTCTGCCGGACGCTCTCCGATCTCCCTTCCACCACCCGGTTCAACCTGACGACTACCGAGGATAAGGCGCAGGAGGGTTTCCACCTCCACGTTGCAGTCAGGCGTTGCAGTTCACTTGAGCTTTCGGACTCTGTGCCGTCGTCCAATTCAAGTTCAGCTCAACCAAAGACCACTATCGAAAACAGGCTTCGTGAAGGACGTCACTCAAACGACATACCCACACTGAACCACCACGAATGTGCAGCTGTACCCTGCATAAGCTTTGATGACCTCTTTGCTGAACGCTCCGCAGGGTACACTGAAACAGGCTCCAAGGCAGGCGTTGCTCTTTCTATGCCAGGTTCCACACCGGGACCCATCTCACGAACTTCCGTGCCAGCAACCAATGCCATTTCCAAGACAGAGCTGTCGGAGACAACCGTGGACAGCAAGGAGACAATCTTGGACCAGTGTGTACCACATCTGCAGTCATTGGCCGAGCGTGTGAGCTACATTGATGCTTTCCATGCAGAGAGAGCCAGCATCGGCCTTTCTGGCAACATGATGTACGATCATGTCGACGACGACAAGCACGCCATTCTGACTCTGTCACAGAACGAGCGCTAAAAAAGAGCGCGCCGCCAAATCCTTGCGACAACGGGCGGAAGAAACGCCGCGAGGTAAAAAGAAAAAAACAAGAAAGCAAACATCCAAGGCTCCCGGGCGCGCGCTCTCCCCGCAGAAGCATGGCTTCACAGACGAATCTCCTCACCCCACATCGGCGGCCCAGCAAGGCCGCGATTTTTCTAGAACGAAGGAGGCGGGGTCAGACCGAGTGAATCATTCTCCGGAGAGGGCAGTCGAACCGTCTCGTGCCTCTCCCCAGCCTTCGCTGCGCGTCGCGCCGACGAAATGAGGAGAACGTTCTGGAAGGTGGCGCGGAACGTATTTAATCGAGCAGCCGAGACGAGAAAGCAGGAGAAGACGGAAAGTTAGCGCCGGAGCGCGTAGGAATTCCGCCGTGTAGTCGGCGAAGGTTCTGCCCGTAGTGACAGAACAGGAGGAGACGGAAGTGAGCGCCAGAGTGCGTAGAGATTCCGCTGTGTAGTCGGCGAAGTTTTGGTCCGTAGGGACGGCTCGAGCTACAGGCAAGAGCGTGGGTTTACCGCTATCGAGCGAAGACGCGGGCAACAGCTGCGTGTGGGAAGCCGACGGATTTCCGGCGAAGAAGCTTGAAGCTTGGAGAGTGGCCAGTTGAGGACGCGAGGTTTCCTGGAAGAGAAACTTCGAGAGCTACGGAACGACAACAACGCTGGACTTTGAGTGAGTGATTCTCGGAAGAGTATCATTCAGACCTTTGTTCCAAGGACTTGGGACTGAATGGGTTTTCTATCGCTTTAGTCCTTAAGTGTCTTGGTTGTTCAATGCATGCGACTGCATTGTAGTGCGTATTGTTGTCCGTGTCCGTTGTTTCAAGTGTGGCTGATTGTATTGTGTAGTACGTTGATTGATTGGTTTGATTGGTGACATATTGTATGTAACTAGTGTGGAGTGTGCATTTTTGTGTATTATTTTCGATCTGCCATTATTGAGAATATAATTTGTTTGTTTATCAACTCTCGGCTCTGTCTTGTTCTTTGGGCCACAGCCGGCGTCCGCTGGCGCACCAATAAGGACCACTTCTAAATTGTCCACGCTTTCGTGGTGCGGTTCGGGGGGCCGATACTTCGGCTCTTGGAATTAGCCCGGCGATCGCCTCCCTAATAAACGGGACAGGTGTGACAATTAATCTGGCGTCCGCGACTCAGGACCTTTTGGTGCACAGTGTGTCCAAAGTAGTGAGAAAGAGCCTCGAGTTGTTGATACTGCTATCGGACCGATTTTGTGTGTTGTTCAGTGTTCTCGTTAACGAGTGCAGGGGAGTGTTCCGATAGACTGATCTAGGCAGATACTTTTTGCACGCGGCAAGGTTTTATTTGCGAGACACCATGGATCTCGAAAAGTTAGTTGCTCTTGGTGAAAAGATGGGTCTTTCTGGCGCCGAACTACGGAAGTGGGTCACCCAGAGGGAAAAAGAAGAAAAAGCAGCCGAGCTGGAAAAAGAGAGGCTGGCGGTCGAAAGAGCCAAAGCGGAAAAAGAAGCTGAGTTGGAGAGAGAGAGGTTGGCAGCTGAGAGAGCGAAGGAAGAAAGAGAGCAGCAATTGAAGTTGGAGCTGGAGAGAGAGAAGTTGGCAGCCGAAAGGGCGAGAGAAGAAAGAGAAGCGAGGGAGCGACAGCTGAAAGAAGAAAGAGAAGCGGAGATGGCTGAAAGGGAACGGCAGCGGCAGCACGAGATGGAACTCGAGCGGCTCCGTTTGCAACAGCGAAGTGAAACTCCCGTCCAAGCTAGAGTTGAAAGCAGCGAACGGGAAGATCACGGCTTCCGCTTGAACCCAAGCAAGCTGCTCGTAGCGTTTGATGAAAGGAAGGACGACCTAGACGCGTACCTCCACAGATTTGAGACGATTGCGAGGAGCCAGAATTGGCCGGAACAGCAATGGGCAACTGCTTTGAGTACCTGCTTGAGTGGTGAAGCACTCAGTGTGTACGGTAGGCTGACGCCGACCGATGCAGCCAACTATGCAAAGGTGAAAGCTGCTTTGCTGAAGCGATTTAGATTTACCGTGGAAGGATTCCGGGACAGATTTCGGACAGGAAAACCAGCTGATGGTGAGACGGCTACGCAGTATGCCGCCCGACTTTGCCATTATTTCGACAGATGGATTGAACTTTCAGGGACAGCGCAGGAGTACGATGAACTTAGAGAGCTCCTAATTAGAGAACAGTTTCTTACTAGTTGCCACCCAAGCCTGTCGCTGTATTTGAAAGAGAGGAAGGCTGACTCACTCGAAGACATGCTTGAATTGGCTGATCAATTCTTGGAAGCGCAAGGTGGAACTAATTTGGCCAAGGTAAAGAAGGAGTGTCCCGATGATTCGAAGAAATTGGTTCCCGAAGAAAAGAAGCGTGCACCAGAGAACATTCCGCGATGTTTTCTGTGCAACCGAGTGGGTCATCGCGCGAAAAACTGTCGAACGATCTTTACGAGCCCTACGGCAGTAAAATGTTTTAAGTGTGGTCAGACTAGGCACAAAGCAGACGCTTGTCGAAACGGAGCGAGTCAAACTCACCAGGTATCCTGTGTGCAAGCAGCACCGAAATCTGATAATAATGCCGTCACTGATGGATTCGTAGAGTTGAAGAATGGGGAGAAAATTCCTATTGTGGGTGCTGTAATGTCAAAACAGCCAACCGGTGTTACGAAAGGAATGCCAGCGCTGCCTGGAAAAGTTGCGGACAAAAAGATTACGGTGTTAAGAGATACCGGCAGCTCCACTGTTATCGTGAGGAGAAATTTGGTACGGGAAAGAGAGTTGACAGGCAGAACGAAACCGGTTTGCCTAATTGACCGTACGGTCCGGATGCTTCCCGAAGCAGAAATTGAGGTTGAAACCCCGTACTTCAGCGGGAAGGTTACTGCTTTATGCATGACGACCCCCCTGTATGACCTGGTCATCGGAAACATCGACGGGGCGCGAGGGCCAAGTGATCCAGAATGTTTGGGAGAAGACCCGAAGATAGAGCCCTCGCCAACACAGCGGCCGCGAGATACAGTGGAGGAACATCCCGTGACGGAGCTCACTAGAGCCCAAGGTGAAGCTGCGGCGCAAGAGACAGCGAAGGAGAAGACGATCGTGAAGGAGAAGATCGCGAAGGAGAAGACATTTCGGGCAGCAGTGGCGGCAGACGGTTCAGCGGAGCACGGTCCTAACTGTCTTCTTGCCCATGCACAGAAACCCCGCAAAGTGGACGTCATCCGCGCATCCATACCAGCCTGCATTGCCCCGGGAATGACCAACTGAAACCAAGGAAAGTTGGTACTATCCGCATATCCACCACAGCGCTGCGCGGGCACTTGACGGACCAGCTGGTGATACGCCCCCCGCCCTTTATATACTCGGTCGCATCGTGGGACTCAACCACATTTCGGGCAGCAGTGGCGGCAGACGGTTCAGCGGAGCACGGTCCTAACTGTCTTCTTGCCCATGCGCAGAAACCCCGCAAAGTGGACGTCATCCGCGCATCCATACCAGCCTGCATTGCCCCGGGAATGACCAACTGAAACCAAGGAAAGTTGGTACTATCCGCATATCCACCACAGCGCTGCGCGGGCACTTGACGGACCAGCTGGTGATACGCCCCCCGCCCTTTATATACTCGGTCGCATCGTGGGACTCAACCACATTTCGGGCAGCAGTGGCGGCAGACGGTTCAGCGGAGCACGGTCCTAACTGTCTTCTTGCCCATGCGCAGGTTGGTTAGTTTTGGTACGTTATTTATCGCTTGCAACTGCTCCTGCCGCTACTGCTGTCCTCGAGTTTTGTATTTTGTGACTAGACAAGTGCTGCAATGAGTGACGTATGTGAATCCTGTAAACAATACTTTTCTGAAGATGAGGATGTCATAACATGTGCAGAATGCCGGCAATGCTATCACATCGGAGAATGTATCGGAATAAGTGAACGTACCTATAAAAAGAAAGGGAAAGAGGCAAAGAAAGCCTTAAAATGTCAGACTTGCCGTGTGCCTTCATCTAGGAACACTCAGATGAATAATAACGCTGATCAATCAGCTTTAACGGAAGCCTTGAGCCAGCAACTTGCGGAAATTAACAAATGCTTGGCGCACTTGACAACTAAGGTCGATGACCTTACAGAATTAAAGCAAACAGTCACCAGCATTGAACAATCCATTCAGCACATGTCAGATACGCATGACAAGCTTCTTGAAATCAGCGCAAGGCACGATAGAGACATAGAAAGCCTCCGCAACAGAGTAGAAGCTGTGGAACAAAATTTTGACGAAAAAGAAATTCGCAAGCTAAACCTAGAACTAAATGACCTTCAGCAATATAGTCGCCGCCAGAATCTGGAAATTCATGGCATGCCGTTTATTGAAAAAGAGGATACCTTGTCACGAGTTAACGACCTTGCGAAGAGGCTTGACCTGCAGACACTATCTGACTGTGACGTTGAAAGCATGCATCGCTTGCCACCCCGTAAAGGGAAACCCCCAGTTATACTGATAAGATTCGCTCGACTGAGCTTGAAGGCAGCATGGCTTGCTAAACGTGCCGAACTAAGAGAAAAAAACAGTAATATTCAGCTATTTGATAACTTAACTCCTGCAAATAAGAAGCTCCTTTGGATGGCAAGGACTAGAGCCACCGAGATGAACTATCGATTCACTTGGTCTTCACAGGGAAAGATTTTTGTCAGAAAGAATTCAGAAGCACGCGCAATCCGAATTGCATCTGAAGATGATCTAAACAAGATTGTTTAAACACTTACTGTACCTATCGCCTTTTATGGCTTTTTTCTGTTTTGATGATCAAGTCGATGCATTACAATGCTGTCTCTTTCAAGAATTTGATTAAGGATTCGAACTTTCTTTCTGAACGTGGTCTTTCCCTTTATCATATTAATGCACAGAGTATGAGGAACAAGGGTGAGGAAATTGAAAGCGAATTAGTACACCTCAACTATGACTTTGATATTATGGGCTTCTCGGAGACATGGTTTTCTTCACAGTCAGACGTGGTCAGTTTGGGAAATTACAATATGGAATCAGTATTCAGAACTGGAAAACGCGGTGGCGGTGTATCTTTGTATATCAAACAAAATTTGCCCTATGAGGCGTGGCCCGACTATTGTGTTGTGTGTAGTGATTTCGAAGCAGTTACTGTGATACACAACAAGGTTGTAATAGTACTGATCTACCGCCCCCCGGATGGTAATACTGACTCACTTCTTGAGTTTTTAGAGAAGCTTCAACATCATGCTAATTCTAATCGATGGTTCGTGATATCATTTGGTGATTTTAATATAGATATATCAAAAGATGGTCCTATTAAGCTAAAACTAATGGAGTTAATGTTGTCTCATGGCTGCGAAAACATCATTAGCACTCCTACCAGAATAACAAGCACATCAGAAACGATCATTGATCTCTGTTTCACTAATTTATCCCCTGACAGTGCATTAGCCGGAGTATTCAGCTCTGGTATAAGTGACCACTTACCTTTTTTTGCACTATTAACAATGCCAGAACTGCAGAATTCTCCAAAATACATGCGTAGAGATATAAACGATCCAAATATTCTCCGTTTTCGCTCTCTAATGTTTAACTGCAATTGGGATGACCTGTACCGAGAACCTGATCCGTCTAAGGCATACAACCTGTTTATGTCAAAAATGGTTAGTAACTACAATACTGCTTTTCCGTACGTTGTTGTAAAGAAACACAAGAGAGCAAGAAAGGAGTGGATTACGCCGGCACTTCTTAAGCGGATAAATGAAAAAAACAAACTTTTCCAGCACTTTTTGAAAACAAAAGAACAAACTGACCTCATTGAGTTTAAAAATTTTAGAAACAAAGTAAACAAAGACCTCAAGAAGGCGAAAATAGATTTCTATGCCTACAAGTTTTCTACAGTGATTAACAACTCAAAAATGGTTTGGAGCTTGGTTAATAAATTGATAGGAAGAAAACAAGCCACTGTCCCTAGCTATATACAGATAAACGATACTCACTTCAGTGGCAAGGCACTGGCAGACAAATTTAACCTTCATTTCCTTGAGGCAGGATCCTCAAGTAATATAACACAAGCGACTGACCTTAAACCGGCTGAATGCTATATTGAAAGCTCTTCCACTAATTCTTTGTTTTTATTACCCGTTACCGAGGAGGAAGTAGCCACTGTCATATGCTCACTAAAGAACAGCTCACCAGGAGAAGATGGCATTTCCGCAGCACCTATCAAGGCAGTTGCTGATTTGATTGTCGCCCCATTCACTTACATATGCAACAGACTCTTCTTGACGGGAATTTTTCCATGTGCCATGAAAATAGCTCGCGTAACAATAATTTTTAAAGGAGGTGATAAAAATGAACTTCAAAATTATCGCCCAATCTCTATTCTGCCGCTTTTCTCTAAGGTCGCGGAACGCCTGATATATAAGAGGGTATTTTCTTTTATAGCAAACAGAAATGTCATTTGTGAAGAACAGTGTGGATTCCAACCAGGTAGATCAACTCAGTCTGCTTTACTCCGTATTAAGGACAGCCTACTTCATAACTTTGAAAAAAAATTTTACACTGTGGGAATATTTCTCGATTTCCGTAAGGCTTTTGACTCGATAAAGCACGATATATTAATTAGGAAACTTCAACTGTATGGAATACGCGGGATTGCGCTTGATCTAATGAAAAGCTATCTTTGGGCCAGGAAACAATATGTACAGCTCCACAATTATAAATCTGATTTGGGCGTAATTAAGTATGGGGTTCCCCAAGGATCGATACTTGGTCCTCTACTTTTTATACTTTATATCAATGACATAGTTAACATTCAGTTCACACCAAACATAGTCATGTACGCCGACGATACCAATGCCTTCTTTTCTGGTTTAGATCTTCGCGATATTGAAACAACTGCAAATTCTTGGTTGGATAAACTAAAATCATGGCTTACAGTCAATCAGCTAGAACTAAACATAAAAAAACTAAATTTATGCTCTTCAAACAAAAAAATAGGCCTGTAGATTATGCTATCTCTCTGGTTTTTAATGGAGAAAATATTGCGCAGGTAAATAAAATTCAGTTTCTGGGTGTGTGTTTTCAAAGTGACCTTAGTTGGTCCCACCATGTGGACAACCTGCGAATAAAAATATCAAGATCGATCGGTCTAATTCGACGCTTACAGCATCTCCTTCCAGGGAGAGTTAAACGGCAGCTTTACTTTTCTTTTATCTACTCGCAAATCATTTATTGCATTTTAGTCTGGGGTACGTGTAACAAAACAAATACAGAAAGTATAATTCTTCTTCAAAAACGCGCACTAGGTTTGATAAGTACCTCGGTCCCCACTAATATGTCCCTTTTTTATATGTATAATGTACTCCCGTTCCCAGAGTGCTATAGGATGCAACTATCCATGTTAATCTTCAAAAAAATTAAAGATAATTTCCAGATTTTTTCTGATGTGTACTTAAGCAGAGATCTTACGTATAATCTGCGTACTGTTGCGTTGGTCGGGCCAATGTGCCGGACTAACTATGGTGTACAGTCAATTAATAACCAAATCATTCTACTGTGCAACAGGATTCCTGAAATAATTGAATACGCTAAGGAGGCTAAAAACATAACACAATTTAAGAAGCGAATTTACAATGTAATAAACAGAACACAAGTCTATAGTGTATGTAAAGGAAATATGTAATGTATGTAATATTTATAGTATTCACTGTTTTTCAACTTGTATTGTATTTCAAAATATGTTATGGTGTTTTGTACTGTCCTGCTCTACCTGCCCGAGGTGCCTCACGAAGAGGGGCCAAGTCAGGAGACACACTCTCCTTTTGCCCCCTTCGTGGGCATTTCTGCGGAAATGTCCGAATAAAATAAAATAAAATAAATAAAATAAATTGGTTCCCGAAGAAAAGAAGCGTGCACCAGAGAACATTCCGCGATGTTTTCTGTGCAACCGAGTGGGTCATCGCGCGAAAAACTGTCGAACGATCTTTACGAGCCCTACGGCAGTAAAATGTTTTAAGTGTGGTCAGACTAGGCACAAAGCAGACGCTTGTCGAAACGGAGCGAGTCAAACTCACCAGGTATCCTGTGTGCAAGCAGCACCGAAATCTGATAATAATGCCGTCACTGATGGATTCGTAGAGTTGAAGAATGGGGAGAAAATTCCTATTGTGGGTGCTGTAATGTCAAAACAGCCAACCGGTGTTACGAAAGGAATGCCAGCGCTGCCTGGAAAAGTTGCGGACAAAAAGATTACGGTGTTAAGAGATACCGGCAGCTCCACTGTTATCGTGAGGAGAAATTTGGTACGGGAAAGAGAGTTGACAGGCAGAACGAAACCGGTTTGCCTAATTGACCGTACGGTCCGGATGCTTCCCGAAGCAGAAATTGAGGTTGAAACCCCGTACTTCAGCGGGAAGGTTACTGCTTTATGCATGACGACCCCCCTGTATGACCTGGTCATCGGAAACATCGACGGGGCGCGAGGGCCAAGTGATCCAGAATGTTTGGGAGAAGACCCGAAGATAGAGCCCTCGCCAACACAGCGGCCGCGAGATACAGTGGAGGAACATCCCGTGACGGAGCTCACTAGAGCCCAAGGTGAAGCTGCGGCGCAAGAGACAGCGAAGGAGAAGACGATCGTGTCGAATCAGTTCACGGGCCGAGCAACCGGACTTACGTCGGCACAACCTCAACCGACAGACAGTGTAAAGGAGACGGAGTTGGCCAGCCGGGCAAAATGTAGAGGCATGATCAAGCGGGTAAATAAACAGACAAGACCCGTCGAATGTAATGACGCGTTAACGGTGTCGGAAGAGACAACGATGGCTGAGACGACGCCTCAGATATCGTCGTTGGAAAGGGCTCGCCGAAAAAGAACGTGGAAGCACAAGAAGATATCGAGCGAGCACCGCAAAAAGGGGCGCAAGCGCTGTTCGAAGTACTCAAGATAAGTGCTGAGGTCAAAGCAGAATGTGTTTGGCAGTGTTGAGTGCCATATGTTGTGTTAATGTTGTGGTATCCTGTGTCACAAGTGTCGAAGTGTTGTGCTGTGATGTGATGTATAGTATTGTACCTTTGTTGTAGTGAGAGAACTTTGTACATTTGTATTATTGGGAATGTGTGGTGGAGTGTTGTACTCATGTGCTTGTGGTTGTGTTTTCACGTGTTGTTTAATTGAATTACAATGTACAATTGTATTAAGTGATTTATTGTGAATGTGAAGTGTCATGAGCGACTGATGGTGTTACAGTCTGTGAGAGTGTGTGGTGACTTTTCGCGCTCGTTTGTGTGGTCTTGAATATTATGAGATAATATTCTTAAAGTGGGGGGCAGTGTCACAGAACGAGCGCTAAAAAAGAGCGCGCCGCCAAATCCTTGCGACAACGGGCGGAAGAAACGCCGCGAGGTAAAAAGAAAAAAACAAGAAAGCAAACATCCAAGGCTCCCGGGCGCGCGCTCTCCCCGCAGAAGCATGGCTTGACAGACGAATCTCCTCACCCCACATCGGCGGCCCAGCAAGGCCGCGATTTTTCTAGAACGAAGGAGGCGGGGTCAGACCGAGTGAATCATTCTCCGGAGAGGGCAGTCGAACCGTCTCGTGCCTCTCCCCAGCCTTCGCTGCGCGTCGCGCCGACGAAATGAGGAGAACGTTCTGGAAGGTGGCGCGGAACGTATTTAATCGAGCAGCCGAGACGAGAAAGCAGGAGAAGACGGAAAGTTAGCGCCGGAGCGCGTAGGAATTCCGCCGTGTAGTCGGCGAAGGTTCTGCCCGTAGTGACAGAACAGGAGGAGACGGAAGTGAGCGCCAGAGTGCGTAGAGATTCCGCCGTGTAGTCGGCGAAGTTTTGGTCCGTAGGGACGGCTCGAGCTACAGGCAAGAGCGTGGGTTTACCGCTATCGAGCGAAGACGCGGGCAACAGCTGCGTGTGGGAAGCCGACGGATTTCCGGCGAAGAAGCTTGAAGCTTGGAGAGTGGCCAGTTGAGGACGCGAGGTTTCCTGGAAGAGAAACTTCGAGAGCTACGGAACGACAACAACGCTGGACTTTGAGTGAGTGATTCTCGGAAGAGTATCATTCAGACCTTTGTTCCAAGGACTTGGGACTGAATGGGTTTTCTATCGCTATAGTCCTTAAGTGTCTTGGTTGTTCAATGCATGCGACTGCATTGTAGTGCGTATTGTTGTCCGTGTCCGTTGTTTCAAGTGTGGCTGATTGTATTGTGTAGTACGTTGATTGATTGGTTTGATTGGTGACATATTGTATGTAACTAGTGTGGAGTGTGCATTTTTGTGTATTATTTTCGATCTGCCATTATTGAGAATATAATTTGTTTGTTTATCAACTCTCGGCTCTGTCTTGTTCTTTGGGCCACAGCCGGCGTCCGCTGGCGCACCAATAAGGACCACTTCTAAATTGTCCACGCTTTCGTGGTGCGGTTCGGGGGGCCGATACTTCGGCTCTTGGAATTAGCCCGGCGATCGCCTCCCTAATAAACGGGACATGTGTGACAGACTCCCAACGTACAACCCGAACGTCGCGCAGACCCCCATGAAGTCGTCACCATGGAAATCGCCCCTGATTGTTCAGGCCATGACCAGCTCGGTCAAAACACAGCAAGGAAGCTGCGGGCACGTCGCATCTTGATTGTGTCCAGTGGCCTGTGAACGCTCACACTCACCCTATGTTGCACAAGCATTTTCCGGCTCGGCATTCAAATGCGCATAAAAACCACACCACCCCACTCAGACGACATAAATGTCTACTCGGCATGCAACGACTGCTCCAACACACCCACTGTTGCCCACCGAATCTCTACACCATGTTACAGCGTCGTAAAGGCAGACCAGCGAGGTACAACCAGTTTCATACCCCCGAGTCTTCATCGACAATGTGCGAGCGAATGCCAATGCCCAACGTCAACAACGACACTGTGGCCTACCAAGGCAACAAATACAGCCTCAGCGTGCCAAGTCACAGCCTAGACGGGTTCGACTCAAGCGAGGAAGTCAATGCCACCCACCAGAACTGTTTTCACCAAGTCTTTCAAACACGTCGAACCTTGGACGAGATCAACCGCAGCGACAGAACTTGATCCGCCCGTCGGAAAACGCACTGGAAGCGTTGCAACATGGCCGATGGTATAGACCGCAGCAACACAAAGTTGTAACCTAGGGTCGCTATCGGCCAAGGAAGGAAAGAAAATAGAGGGAAAAGAAAGGCAGGGAGGTTAACCAGCCTATAGGCAGCCGGTCTGCTACCCTGCGCATGGGAGAGGGATGGGGAAAATGAAAGAGAGCAGAGAGGGTAGAGAGAAACAGCACATTCGGCAGCACACGCGCGCACACTGGTATCGGCCAAAGTTTACGCCAAACCTCAGCAAACCTCGGCATCTTAACCGACATTTCGAACGACCACGGCGACACATTCAATGTCAGCCACTGGATTTTGCTCCAAAATATTTTCACACGAAGTTCAATCGTGGAAGAGTCCGACCACCACGATGCAGCCAACCGCGCTCACCTTAAGCACTGTCGGCAGCTCCACGCACTCGCAGTCATGGCCGAGTGTGATGAGCACTGATGACTAAGAGCAGCGGAATCGGGGCTCTGGGTGCGAGGAGCTAGCTGGAAGGAGCTAGCTGGAGCTAGCCCAGGATCGGGTGTTGTCTCTCGTCTCTGTCTCGCTCATTACTATATATATATATATATATATATATATATATACAATAAGTTGGTTTTAATAACTTCTCCTATGCAATATATATATATATATATATATATATATATATATATACATTAAATTGGTTTTAATAACTTCTCCTATGCATTATTTCGCATTATTGTCTTCTAGATCTCATTTTTATTGTGTCAAAACACAGAAAAACGAGCCCTTAGGTATACACCTTTTTTTCTTATTCATTAACGAGGGTCTCGTACTAGCAGACTTGGTGCCATTAGGTTGTATACGAGGGAATATTGGTGAGCTGCCCGCTCTTATTAAGTGTCTGAGTCTTGATATCTCGCATATATACGACACTAACCTTGTTCCTCTGGATAACACAGTATTTTAAAGTGATAGCGTCGCAGAACACCCGCCGCCATCGTCAGTCCCGTTGGTTGTGAGCGAAAAGTGTCTGTGCGTTTGTGACTGAAAAATCTATTTACCGAGATAGCCACGAGAGGTCACTACTTGTCGACGTGTGCGCGCGTGATCACACTAAAAAAGCCGTGCATTCGAAGAAAAAAATTGGCTCCTTATCTGCATGTAATCTGAAAATTTCGTCGAAAGACAATAGTCTTGCGTGGGGAGATAGTGAACAATTTATTTGATGTTCTGCGCAAGAAAATCGGAAAATGGTGTTTTGGAGGCGCTGCGTTAGAGTGCCTCGAACGTGCAGCGGAGGCGAACGAGCGCATCGTCACGTCACACGTTAGACACGAGCGCCACGTGGCAGTCTTCTTGGAAAACGAAGCACGTGGCTCTGAGACGAGTGTGCGCGCCCGTCTCAGAGGTGATAAGGTGTAGAACGCAGGACGACGGGTAGGCGCTACCACCATCGCGTCTTAGCAAAGCGCTGGAAACACCTTTTCGTGCAAGCGTTGCCTGGTTAGCACAGCGTGATAAGCGCTATGGTCCTTAAAATTACTTATGCATGCCTTTTCTAGTAAAAGATGCACCTGCAGAATACATACGTGTCATTGTGGTGCCCCAGACTTGCGCAATAATAGCTTCATAATTGACAATTGCACAAGTATGAACGCTAATTCTTGAGCAACATTGGTGGGCGCTGCGGATGGGGTCGGCCGTTTCAAATACCCGGTGCCGTTAAGAGTGAACAAACAGACAAATGGGCAGACAGACAGACAGACAGACAGACAGACAGACAGACAGACAGACAGACAGACCAACCGACCGACCGACCGACCGACCGACCAACCGGAATCTGATTGGCACCCCCGTCTCTCTAAAACCACGGGATGGTTTCAGCTGTCCGTGAATGCCATTTTTTTTTCGTTCGCGTCCTACATTTATGGAACGTCGTGCTCGGCTAGCGCCGAGGGTCGTTAGAATTAACACAATAGTGGCGGAATAATATCAAATGAACGATAGTTTGATTCTATTAAGAAATTTTTACGCTGCTCAGGGCAGAAAAACACGCGCAACTTATCCAATTTTCATATTTATGTGTGTTCCAGTTTTAAGCGTATACGCGTAAGGATGAAACCCCTACGCCGTGTGTTGGTGGGAGTGAAGTGGTGAAGACACATGTCTGGAACGACAGAGCGTCATGCTCTGAACAACATGAGAGTCATCAGTAGTGCGAAACGGTCTACATGTGCGCAAGCACGGCGCCAATGATATGCCTGCCTTCTAATTTGCGTCCTTGTTGATTGGCGTGGCCGCAATAACTGCTTCGACCCATAAAAAGCGCCGTGGGCGGTACAGCGCCAAAAACAAAGCTACAATTTTACGTATCGGCACCTTTTAGGCTGCGAACTTATTCTCGGTTCGTAGTATTATACTGTACGTATAACTGTTCGCTTTGTGTAGTTTTCTTTTTGAAGAATTCAGAGCGCCTTCTACTGCACGGTTGCCATTTGATAGACTAGAAAAAGAGCCAAAACTCAAGTTTTACAAATGCATACCCAATATTAAAGATTGCAGCAAGGGCACGCATTGTTTTCTGTTTTTACTTTTATCACTGATCGTGACAGGTATAAATATACGTTTGCTTTTGTTGCTGTAGAATAGCGCACAATTTTATTTTGCCGGAATGCATTGGAGAGCACAAACATCTGAGTAATAACTAAGATCGCGATGCCGCAGGCTTCACGTCAGGAAAGCCCTCATGCATAAACAAGATGAGGTGCATTTGCATGGTCCGCAGAAACTTTAGCACGCAAGCAAAATTATACGCTGTGAAGGCAGCTGCAGGTGCCTCACCTTCAGAAGGACGCCACCGGGATTCAGAGAGAGGCTCACAATACACACGTAAGGTAGAATGCGACAGCATTTGTAGGAGCAGAGCAATAAGAAGTTTAATTTATGCGGAAGTCTGCACGGCGTGTTAGCCCCAATATATAGTCTGCCTGCAGGTTTACCGCTGGCGGTGATGTGCTGAATTTGTGTGAATTTAGGATTTGCCTATAGTTATGCAAAACTTCTAAAGTTGTTTGAAGAATATATTCTAATTTAGTAGGAAGCTTAACTAAGAAGTAATATAAATACCGGGCAATGAAGCATCAAAAACTGACGAAAAGGCAAATTACTGATTGATTGATATGTGGGGTTTGACGTCCCGAAACCACCATATGATTATGAGAGACGCCGTAGTAGATGGCTCCGGATATTTGTACCACCTGGGTTCTTTAACGTGCACCGAAATCTGAGCACATGGGCCTACATTTCCGTCCTCCATCGAAAATGCAGTCGCCGCAGCCGTGATTTTGGTCCCGCGACCTGCGGGTCAGCAGCTGAGTACCTTAGCCACTAGACCACCACGGTGAGGCAAGGCGAATGACAGTGGATAAACTTAATCACAATGTATTTTCATTTCATTCCTCAAATGCAATGCGACACAAGTGGGTAATATGAGCACGTGTGCACTGAGGTTTCGGTGCAATGAAGTGATGAGAAATGCCAGGTGAGAATAACACGAAACTCAATCAAAGGATGGCACGACCAAGTCAGGCGTTTTTAGCTTTTAGTCGTGTTCCCCAAGGCAATCTTGTTCAATTTTGCCTTGAATAAAGCAAACCAAACTAAACCAAAGTAGTAGTCGACACTCGTAGCCGAGTCCGAGTAATTTGTGTACATTACGCCAGTAACTGTAATAATATTTTTTTCCCTATGTGATGCCCATATATTGCTGAACATGCGTAACGTTATCCGAGATAAACTCTTATGGCACCAATATTGGTCTTCTGCTGTTATTATGTGACTGAGCTCATGGTTTATGGTTAAGCGAAAACAGGCAAGAAGCAATATTCTCAACAGCTTCTGCATTGGTTGATTTATATGTGGGGTTTAAAGTCCCAAAACCAGCACATGATTATGAGAGATACCGTAGTGGACAGCTACTGAAATTTCGACAACCTGGTGTTCCTTAACGTTAGTTCCTGCATTAGTTATGCAGTAGTTCTGGATTGTAGGTGTAGTAAAACTACACATTGTTTTGTTCTTGCAACTTCTATTGTTTCGCTAAGGGCACAGCACAAAAAGACAACCACAATAATTATTTTACAGTTTATTTTATGTGACACTTTTTTTTCAGTATCCCTCACCATTTTCTTAAAACAGAAGTGTGGGGTAAGCGCTGGAACTTTAACATGGAAATATACATCTCAACGAATAGTTTACAAACGAAAGCTCAATAGCTGCTTTAGGATACTGATATCAGGTATGAGTGAGCCGTCAATGCACGAAATCTTATTTGGTGCAATGCCATGTACGCTTTGTTCTAAAGCTTCCTTTTTTATTTGTTTGTGACAGTATCTTCTAATCTGGTACTTTTCGCCTTCATACAAATGAATTAAAATGTCAAACCTTACAGTGCGAAAATATAGATGGCGAAAGCAAAGTAGGTGAACACAGTGTGTTCAAGTGGCGTTGAACTCACGCTCACAACTACACAACTAGTTTCCCACTTGCTCATATTCAACCGAAATTCCCATTTTTAAAAGAATGCGTGGGATTCTCTTGTTGTCGCACATGTGCGACATAATGCAATACATTTTGGGGAATCCTGGTTAACATTGTCTTCAGCCATTACCGACAGAACCGTGTAACCATTTGGCTGTTGTTATGCTTAATTGAAACTACCAAATAACAAGTTGAGTAAATTATGGGCATTGTTGCAGAAGCCCCTGGAAAATGAACGATTCAATCACTTATGAAGGTCGAATGATTGTTGATCGCATATTGTGTCTGTATTGCTGAAGATCCGCAACTTCACATTGAGTGGCGCTTTATTTTATGCGCCATGATGACATTCCGGAATGAGCAAGACACTGCCACCTACGGTGCGAACGCAAATTGGTACCACGATATCGCTTTGCTCATTAAGCGTTGTTACCACCTCTTTCTCCAGCCCCTTTTGGTCTCTCAAACTCGGCCGGATGTTCCGACACCTGTTCGGTCTCCTTCTTTATACTTGATGATGCTGTGGTGGATGGCGGTGTGGCTTCTCATAGCACGATGATTTCCGGCGATAGCAGCTCCTCCAGCGTTGTATCGGGTGTGGGACGAGAAGTTGGTGGGCAGTTGAAGGCGTGCTTTTGGAGCCAGGTAGTGCGAACACCGATGACACCACCGTAGATATATGCCCGTTACGCTTGAAAGCAGCAGACTGACAAGCGCAAGGACGTTCATCTGCATCGCTAAGATAAGTGAACCAGATGGCGGCGTTGTGGTGCCGTAACCAAGCCAACAATGCAGTCCTTTCAATGCTTAATGTGATGATTTCCACATGTGATCATAAATATATGTTATGTGGTCATAAAAATGTGCTGATTATAAAGCTAGTAATGATGACCATTTTTTAAAAGCTGACACGTCTGCGTCTCCTTTTGTATTTTGGTTAGTGACGTAGGTTTTTCGTTACTAATATTTGTAGAAAACTAAGGGCAACTTTGTTGATATGTTCATTGAAGCATTGGCTCAATGGATGAAAATAACCTAGGAGTGCCAATTTCTTTACAAGGCGGTGGTTCATTATAACAACAGCGAGTATATTACACTAACAACAGCGCAGCAAGGGACAAGGGATAGAATGCGCATGACCACTGAAAATGACCTAGGCTGATGCCTCGTTTTGATTTTTTGCAAACACAAGTTTGCAACCTTTTTTCACGTGTCATTTTACTTTATATTCTGCTTCGTTTTGCGAATAAACTTCAGTTGTAAGTTCAGTACTCATATGGTTTTCTTTCTATTTCATGTTTCTTGTTGCGGTGTTGTCAGTATGATTGATATAGTTCGTTTCGTGCGTCTAGTAAGCATGTTAAATCCGTTCAGCGAGAATAATTCAGCAGGTTCATTCTTTCTAGCGTATTTGCGCTGTGTACTTATGTGCCACAGGAAGAATGCAGAAAGTGTCTGAGAACATTTGAATGCTTTGAATATTTTCCCATTTTCAGTTACTGTATTGAATTTGAAAGCCACTTACTCAAAAATTCACAGGACATTAGAACTGAAACTGAAATATTCCGTATGCTAATTTAATTTTTTCATTTGCTTACGCAAGATTCTCATGGAAGCATATGAGAATTTGTGAGAAAAGTAAGTGGATTCCGCTAGGACACTGCACGAATTATTGGAATGGACTCTGAAGTGTTTCATCAAGGAAGTTCCTCATTCAGTCGAACATACTGATCTTTTGCGAACATAGGTACTTTTATGAAAATAACTTCCTGCCATGCGTCGGTTCTCTGATTGCATCGCCAGTCGAGGTCATTTCGATTTTGTCGTGAATGTGGATGTTTATAAAGGAAAATATTGCCACGTTCCATTTCCCAAGTTTTTGTTATCGTCCCAAAACACCACACGATTCTCAGCGCAAACCGCGCCTGCAGTTTTCGAGAAGGTTCCGGATTGTAGTAGATCATTTCGATAAGATCACGCCCACTGTGCGAACGGTACAGATTGTTCAGGAACCTACGCCACCGCCCGCGATAAGGCTAGAACATTCGACGGCAAGCGTATAAATGCCGACGCGCTTCGCCGCTTGTCAGTGTTTGAACGAAGGCCGACGCTCCGTTCGCCGCTATCAGTCCGAGACTGCTATCTGTGCGAGACTGCTGCTGTAATCGGACTTTCCGTTTACTGGGCACAGGTTTGCCCAAATAAACAGTTAAATCCCAACACGAAGTATCCTGTCTTCGGCCACGTCACGACCCCGTGACATCTGGTGGAGCTGCTGCTTCGTTCATGTACCGAACGCCCCCGTCAAGCCGTGAACCCAGCCCACGTCGCGGAGAAGACACCGACGCCAACCAAGAGCAGCGAACAAGCCGCCGACAGCAAGGTCTCACACCGGAGTACGGGCTTCTACAAGACAAGGCGCGGAAAGCCAAGGCCATGACCTCTACTGCAGCGACTATGACAACCGGAGCGTCCCAGCCCGCGATCGTCATTCATCAACCCAGGGAACCACCAACGTTTTATGGGTCATCGTTTGAAGACCCGGAAACCTGGCTAGAAACATACGACCGTGTGGCCGCCCTCAACCACTGGGACAACGAAGCAAAGCTCCGTCGTGTGTACTTCTACCTGGAAGACACCGCAAGGACCTGGCTAGAGAATCGGGAGTTCACGCTCCGAACGTGGGATGTCTTCTGCGGCGCATTTCTGCAAACGTTCGCGAGCGTCGCTCGCAAAGAGAGGGCCGCTGCTCTACAAGAGACCCGGGTTCAGCTACCAAATGAAAAGCTTGGAATTTTTTCAGAGGAGATGACCCGCCTATTTCGTCACGCTGACCCAGACATGCCTGAGGAGAAGAAAGTTCGTTTCCTCATGCGAGGGGTCAAACAGGAGCTCTTCGCGGGACTAGTGAGGAATCCACCGAACACCGTCCAAGCATTTGTATCCGAGGCGACCACCATCGCAAAAACCCTGGACATGCGCACCAGACAGTATAATCGTTGCCTGACTCCAGAATGCGCTGCTGCTCAAGCCAGTGACTCCGACAACCTGCGTGAAACGATCCGAGCGATCGTGCGGGAAGAGCTGCGCAAACTGTTGCCTTCGGCGCAACCTCAAGTGGATTCGATCGCCGACACTGTGTGAAAAAAAGTTCGGCAATCGCTTCGAATTCCCCAAACACCGCTGCCAGAGCCAGAAACTATGAGCTACGCCACTGCAGTACGCCACAACGCTCCTCCCCGTCCACGCCAAAACGCCACCCCGTCGCACTTCCGTCGCCAGGCACCACCGCCGCCACCACCCCCACCGATTACCTACCGTTCGCCAGTAGGCCAGCGCAGTGCGCCGAGGAAAACCGACGTTTGGCGCACCCCTGACCACCGCCCACTGTGCTACCACTGCGGCGAGGCCGGGCACACTTACCGCCGTTGCCAGTACCGACAGATGGGACTGCGTGGCTTCGCCGTCAATGCACCGCGTCCGCAGCCAGGAGATCGGCCACGTGACATCGCCTACTACCTGGTAGGAACTCAATGGACACCACGAAGTCCTTCCCGTTCGCCGTCGCCCAGCCGCCGCATGTCACCACACTTCCGGCAGTACTCCGGCCCAACGCGGGGCCGGTCTCCTAGCCCGTATCCGGGAAACTAAGGGCAGCAACCGGTGGAGGTGCGGTTGCTGTGCGACGAACTACCGAAGATCCTCCGACGACGATGACGCTGCGACGGAGCTTTCCGAACACAACGCCAACCAGGCAAAGCCCTGACGGCGAAAGCTCACTTACCGAAGGTGGCCTGACGACGCAACATGGAAGCAGCGGAACAAGCCGACGCAGCCGCGACCCGACGCCACACCCTAACTCTAATGCGAGACGGCGAACTAGCGACCTCGACGTTCTTATCGACGGCCACAGTGTGACCGCTCTTGTCGATACTGGAGCTGACTATTCTGTCATCAGTGGGTCGTTCGCCACGAAGTTAAAGAAAGTTAGGACAGCTTGGAAAGGCCCTGAAATCCGCACAGCTGGAGGTCATCTCGTAACGCCTGCAGGAATCTGCACAGCGAGAGTCACCATTAACGGCCGTAGTTATCCTGTAGACTTCGTAGTCCTACAGCATTGCTCGAGAGATGTCATCCTTGGCATGGACTTCTTATGCCTCCATGGTGCTGTCATCAACCTAAAAACAAAGTCGATAACGTTATCCACAGAAGAAGCACCACCGCCGCGCACGCCATCAGGACACCATGCCTTGAATCTGCTGGAAGAACAAGTCACCATTCCGCCTCGCTAAAGCGTCATTATTTCAGTCGGCGCTCCTAAATCACCTGACTTGGAAGGCGTCGTTGAAGGCAGTCAGCATCTGTTGGTCACCCGAAATATTTGCGTCGCTAGAGGAATTGCAGAGCTGCGGGGAGGCAAAGCAACGGTTATGCTCACGAATTTCAGCAATGAGTAGAAACATGTGAACAAAGGAACAACGGTCGCATACATCGAAGAAACCGTTGAAGCCACCAGTGCTTTCGCCCTCGCCGATTCTGCGGAACCTGTTCAGTGGAACCAAGCCCCTCCCATAGCTTTCGACGTCAATCCCATACTTCCGAACGATAAGCAAGAACAGTTCAAGGCCCTGCTCCTTCAATACGAAGATTGCTTTTTATCGTCATCGAAAATTCGGCAGACCCCGATCACGAAACATCGCATCATAACCGAAGAAAATGCCAGACCACTCCGTCAGAGTTCGTACAGCGTTTCGACGCGAGAACGTGAGGCCATGGAGACAAGTTGATGAAATGCTGCGGGATGACATTATCCAGCCGTCCAAGAGCCCATGGGCATCCCCCGTGGTGTTATTGAAGAAAAAGGATGGGACCCTACGTTTCTGCGTCGATTATCGCCGCCTGAACAAAATCACAAGAAAGGACGTGTATCCTCTCCCACGAATAGACGACGCACATGATCGGCTCCATAACGCCAAGTACTTTTCGTCAATGGACCTCAAGACTGGCTATTGGCAAATCGAAGTCGACGAAAGAGACCGAGAGAAGACGGCGTTTATAACACCGGACGGCCCCTTCGAGTTTAAGGTGATGCCCTTCGGCCTTTGCTCAGCGCCTGCAACTTTTCAACGCGTTATGGATACAGTACTGGCAGGATTGTTGCCTTGTGTACTTGAACGACGTCGTCATCTTTTCCTCGATTTTCGACGAGCATCTTCGGCACCTTGAAGCTGTACTTCAAGCCATCAAGACGTCCGGACTCACACTGAAGCCAGAAAAGTGCAGATTTGCGTATGAGGAGCTCTTGTTTCTGGGGCACGTTATCAGCAAGTCTGGAGTTTGTCCCGATCCACGGAAAACAGCCGCCATTGCCGACTTCCCGCCGCCCACTGACAAAAAGGCCGTGCGCCGATTTCTGGGCTTGTGCGCCTATTATAGGCGGTTCGTGAAAAACTTCGCCCGCATCACCGATCCTCTCACTAACCTTATCAAGGCCGACGTGGAATTCAAGTGGGAAACGCCACAGGAACACGCTTTCCAGGCGCTTCAACGTCGCCTCCAGACGCCTCCGTTACTTGCCCATCTCGACGAATTCGCCGAGACAGAAATACATACTGACGCAAGCAGCATATAGGTCTTGGCGCCGTTCTTGTGCGCAGGGCTGACGGACTTGAAAGGGTTATTAGCTACGCCAGCCGATCGCTATCCAAAGCAGAAGCAAATTATTCCACAACAGAAAAGGAGTGCCTCGCCATCATCTGGGATACGTCGAAATTTCGCCCCTACCATTACGGCAGGCCCTTCAAAGTTGTGAGCGACCACCACGCCTTGTGTTGGCTAGCCACCTTGAAAGACCCTTCAGGTCGCCTCGCACGATGGAGCCTGAGACTTCAGGAATATGACATTACTGTCATTTACAAGTCCGGCAAAAAACACTCCGACACCGACTGTCTCTCTCGTGCGCCTGTCGACCAACCGCTACCCGACGACCCGGATGGCGACTACTTCTTGGGAACGATCACTACAGACGACTTCGCTGAACGACAGCTGGCCGACACGGAACTTAAGGCCCTAATAGAATACCTCGAAGGCAGGACCGCCGATGTCCTAAAGGTATTCAAGCGCGCACTTGCGTCGTTCTTCCTACGAAACGGTCTTCTACAAAAGAAAAACTTTTGACCGCTTCGAGCTAAGTACCTCCTTGTGGGGCCTTCAGCTCTGCGACCAGAACTCCTGCAGGCCCTGCACGACGATCCGACGGCAGGGCACCTCGGTGTTTCTCGCACGCTCGCGAGGATACAAGAAAGGTACTACTGGCCACGTCTTACCACCGACGTCACTCGTTATGTGAGGACATGCCGGAACTGTCAGCGACGCAAGACACCGCCGACAAGGCCAGCGGGACTTCTGCAGCCAATTGATCCACCTTGCCGACCTTTCCAGCAGATTGGTATGGACCTACTAGGGCCGTTCCCGACGTCGGCTTTCGGAAACAAGTGGATCGTGGTAGCTACCGACTACCTCACCCGCTACGCCGAGACAAAAGCCCTGCCAAAAGGCAGTGCATCCGAGGTAGCTAAGTTCTTCGTCGAAAATATTGTGCTACGTCACGGCGCCCCGGAGGTCCTTATCGCCGACAGAAAAACGGCATTCACTGCCGACTTAACTCAAGCTATCTTGGAATACAGCCAAACAAACCACCGCCGGACGACAGCGTACCACCCACAGACCAACGGCCTCACCGAGCGGCTTAACAAGACGATCGCCGACATTCTGTCAATGTACGTCGATGTCGAACACAAGACGTGAGACGCCATTCTTCCGTATGTGACCTTCACATACAACACGGTGGTGCAGGAGATGACGCAGATATCTCCATACAAATTGGTCTACGGAAGGAGCCCGGCAACGACGCTCGATGCCATGTTACCCAACGTCACCGACGAAGAAAGCCTCGATGTGATCGAGTACCTTCAACGTGCCGAAGAAGCCCGACAACTTGCGCGTCTCCGTATCAAGAATCAACAGACGACAGACAGCCACCGTTACAACCTTCGACGACGCTTCGTGGAATACCAGCCCGGTGAACGTGTTTGGGTGTGGACGCCGATACGCCGACGTAGACTAAGTGAAAAGCTTCTGCGACGCTACTTCAGACCGTACAGGGTGGTTCGACGTCTCGGCCCACTTGATTACGAGGTTGTCCCCGAGGGCATCACGAACTCTCAACAACGCCGATCGCGACCTGAAGTCGTGCATGTCGCGCGCCTCAAGCCGTTCTATGCGCGTTAACAAACTGAAACAGTGTTTTTTTGTATTATTGTTTCATCGTAATTTATTCATTGTACTTTCTTGCATTATTATTGTACCTTCATCTTTAGTTAAAGCATCGGGACGATAACTCTTTTCAGAGGGGGGCAAGGCCACAATCCATGTCCCAAGTTTTTGTTATCGTCCCAAAACACCACACGATTCTCAGCACAAACCGCGCCTGCAGTTTTCGAGAAGGTTCCGGACTGTAGTAGATCATTTCGATAAGATCACGCCCACTGTGCGAACGGTACAGATTGTTCTGGAACCTACGCCACCGCCAGCGATAACGCTAGAACATTCGATGGCAAGCGTATAAATGCCGACGCGCTTCGCCGCTTGTCAGTTGTTGAACGAAGGCCGACGCTCCGTTCGCCGCTGTCAGTCCGAGACTGCTATCTGTGCAAGACTGCTGCTGTAATCGGACTTCCCGTTTACTGGGCACAGGTTCGCCCAAGTAAACAGTTAAATCCCAACACGAAGTCTCCTGTCTTCGGCCACATCACGACCCCATGACAATATATCGAAAGTACATGCAGGTACCATGGGAGCCATTGACTAACGCGTCGGCACTACATCAGTGCGGAGCCTTACCTCAAAATCATCTTTTTATGGGGAATTGGATAGCAAAGGCAGAAGTGCTACTACTAGCACTATTGCTGTGTTATATTTAAAGCAAGCTTCACAAAATTGTGCAGGTAGCTTTATTGAGGATTTTATTATAAGATCTGTAGATTTCACAAGAAAATTTCAAGCCATTCTGAAAATAATAAAATATCAACATATTTTACCATTACGATATCTGAAGCAGCACTTGCCAAAATGATTTCACTTGTAGAATGGCTAAATATGTTCTGGTTATTACATGTGCGCAGGGTACCCTTCTGAAGCAAAATAATATTTATGGCCATGGACATTCTTCAGGTAATAATTTTCATGTGGGATCAGTAGAAGTTCAGGGCTTTTTTTTCTTGAAAAAACGCTTACGTAAAAACGAAGTTCTCGTGGCAACACAATCGTTTTGCTTTAGTAATTGCGCACGTTATCTAGTAAGAATTCACAATTGTTTGCGCTTGATAGTTGCAGTGGCTACAGAGAAAAGGTTCTTTATCAGAAGAAAAGTAGTGCTTCAGGAAAATTCCAATTGATGTTCAAGTTTCCGCACTGCAGTCACGGAATCAGACGTGTTCATGGACAACGGCTCGTAAAATCGCGCCACTTCGTGTAAGGCTGCGGTAATGCTGAACTATAGCCCTAATTGAAAAAATTACATTTTCTGACGAACCTGCCTTCACGCGCTTCTTACGCCACTTATTTGTTGTTTACGTGGTACTAATTGTCCTGTATGCTTTATCATTGCCGACGCTAGTACAATTAAATAGCACGCGTTTAACAGTGGACAATATAAACAAGCCGTGCTTATGCGATATCATTTCACGCGCCCATCGAGCAAGGCAGTATCGCACAACGTCGTAGCTGCACATGAAAATAAATCATAATTTATACATTTCAGATAATAAAAAGATATTAATTAATTTTTTAGCCATGGCATATTTCAGCGACATGTGGTAAATAGTGATTTTTTCGTTTTTCATATTTCCCTGAATTTATTCCGCCCCCGCCCCTTCACCCACATTTGTAACAATACATAGTCATCGTCTTGTATAGCAGGAAGAATTCTAAAGTATGCTACTGAATATCTGTATGTGCTGAAAACCAGCAGTTCCATTGATGTGAAGTGCCGTTACGTTTGCAGAGGAACGTTTCAGGGTATTTAGCCTCATTGAGAGGAAACTCCGGCGAAAAAAAGACTTACATAAGCAGCTGGTCTTGAATGCTGAAGGTATGTGTCCCAAACACTCAAAATTTGAAAAGTTCAAAATTATGTTAATTTTTCGTGGAAAAAAACATTGATGTTTTATTTATGAACCATTCTTTTTCTTTTTCGATGGACATGCGTGAATAGAGTTAGCGTGTTCGAAACTTTGCTTGAAATGCAGATTAAGAGAAAAAACTTCCTTTGTGTAAAATGTGCCTCATACTAAAGGCTGCTACGTCACCTCGAGAGAAGTTCGAGTGACTGCTTGTTCAGAAGAAGGTTTCTGAATTCTTTCTTTATTACACTCTAAAGCCTGTCACCAAAACTTGACGAAGTTGGATGGTGCTCTGACTGTAAAAGAAGTTCCTGGTAAATTAGCGTTCCTAAACTAAGCTTCCATTTAAGAGTCGCTCCATTTTTAAGCGCTTAAAATAACGCTCATCGATTGCAGATTTTATACCGTAAGCTTACAGCGTCTATCTCTTTCATTTTAATGAAACAGGCTGCGGCTGATGAAAAAAAAGTGCCTTGGTTTTCATGCATTTTGTTTCTTTTTTATCTTTTATTGTTTTTGTTTATTGAAGAACTGGACCTTTGTGTGCTCTGTCATTTTTCGTTTGGACTGTCCTGTATTATTTTGGTGGAGATCCTTCATTATTAATGTTAATTAGTGTTTGCACATAGAAAACACTGAGACACAGGGAAAGTAGCGAGAAAACGGGCTAACAACTGCAGTTCTGCCACCTATACTGGCACGAGGGAAACATAGAAGAAATGTAGGCAGAAAGAAGAACAGGACACAGAAGAGTGAAGTAAAAAAGGGGACAAATCACATGCGCATAAACTCAAATAAAGTCACATGAAAAATGTTCGTAAACGTGATGCCAAGTCTGCTTTCTCTGAAAAAGTTAAAATGGATCGATGGGCCCGGTCCCGCCTAGAAGGACATCCTACTGAAAACAGGCAATCATCAAGAGTTGTGCCTCTAGTTTCAACTTTCCCATAGCCCTTCTAGAGTAGTGCTTTGTTGCAAGAAGTATATAGGGCACTCAAGTTGATGTAGTGTAGTGTCTCGCAAGAGCCGAACGATGAACATATCGGAGTGTCCACATGACCTTGACAGTATAATCCTTCACTCACGGACACCGAACCCACTCTTAGCTAGTATAACCGGGTTCTGTCACAACGAGACAATCCACGACCACTGTCTGGCGCAAAGAGTTTACGACGTACGCGAAGGGATTGTGACATTATTCATGTCTTCTTGACCAGCCCGTCATGTTCGTCAAACCATCTTACCCTCCCGTACTAATTTTGGTTCACGCAGAGTTAAAGGGTGTTCACGTGAGTACCCAGACGTAAGCGTCTAGATAGATAGATAGATAGATAGATAGATAGATAGATAGATAGATAGATAGATAGATAGATAGATAGATAGATAGATAGATAGATAGATAGATAGATAGATAGATAGATAGATAGATAGATAGATAGATGTCAAAAGTGCTTGCAGTGCGCTAAGAAACGCTTCACACTTAAAACGGCTTTCAAATGCGTGGCTCTTCTTTAACCAAGTTTATGTATTCCACGTTTACGTGTCATTGGCCTGAAGATGACGAATACAACGCACGAGTTAATCCGCTTTACGCGCAAGGGCTCTGATAGAATGGCCTCAGTCTCGGTGCGCTTTCATCGTAGCATGTTCATCAGTGGCTGTGATAAATCAAGCGAGTCGGTAGTTACTCAAGCTGCACGTCTCCTCTCTTGCGAACGAAAAATTCTCAAGATCGTCTCTTGGGCTGGACGTTTTCGTATAATAAATCTGTCGCTGCCCTCGTGTCTGAACTAAACACAAACTTTCTCACTCTTGAGAATTATTTTTGGTTTTTTTTTTTTGTGCGGCCGATAAATGTGCGCCTCCATTCAAAAGCTCACCCCAAAGGTGGGTCATTCTTGAAGAGAGAAGCGCCATCAACAATTCTAGAATTTCCAACTGGCACTACTAGAAGAAGCAAAACTGAAATCTGAATATGAATGAGCAGAATATTTTCTATGATGGATGTCTGATGTTTCCAAGCTCTATTCTCACGTTGTGTGGGACAGCAGCAGTTCATTTCACATTGTTGTGGAGAACTTCACCCTAAAGAAGGATCTTTTGTCGGAAGCTGCATCATCTGACAGCAGCTATTTTAGCCATGAATAACACTGTAAAATCTATACTGCACGCTAGAGAAGTTAGCACCCTTTATGGTTCTTTGAGTGTCTATAACTAACACCCTACGTTACGGGTGTTGACAAATCAAACACATATGCTGTGGGTGTTTCGAAGGACCAAACCACCCATGGCATGGGTGCTCTGGTATGTCAAAACACCTTTATCATAGGGTGCTATAGGCACTCAAGCCACCCTCAAGGGTTCAAACTCTGGGTGCACGTTTAAGAACCCCAGGAGGTCGAAATATCCGGAGTCATCCACTACGGCGTGTGTTATAAATATATGGTAGGTTTGAGACGTTAAAACCCACATATCTATCAATTATAATTGAAACTCATCTATAGTGTAATTAACACAAGTACAATATGCGAAGCTTCCCTAAATCTTCAGCTTCAATTTTACTTGGCTAATGTTGATGTGTCTTAACTCAGCTGTCATTCATTTTCAGCCCAAAATGACATATTTTCAGGGGCATGGGATTACAGCGCACGTGAAAAGGGGAGCATGAGCTGGGAAACTTTACTTTCAAGCCGTCACGTGCCTCTTATGCGTGTCCTCCTTAAACTTCGACTTCATCGTTATTATTCTTCTTGTACACACTATAAACCTTGTATTAAACTTTTTTATCTATAAACACATATGAACTAGATCTCCGCTTAGTGATTTCCACTTTACTGCAGACTATACATTAGCCGAGTGCAATATCAAAAAGTCTTAACTATGACATGTGCGAGGGGCAACATTATTATTTATGAGTGTTATAAGACCAAGCCCAGTTCGATATAACCTGGAGCACACTCAAGACTCGCCTACAAAAGTTGAGCCAGACAGCGAAATCGGGCCCCAATGGCGTCGTCTTCTCAGTTGCTAGCTTCACATATTTGCACAGTGCAAGAAAACGAGTAGTTACAGAGTAACTACGGAAGGAAGACACATTAACAGAAAAGAGCGCTCAGTTCAACCTAATTACACATGATAGCAAGCTGCACACCACAGTACAACCACGCAACCTGTTGCGTTACAGCCAGATACTCGATATCTTATTAGGTGGGTACGCCAGCACACCCCGGCACGAACTCATAATCTAGGTGTAAGTAGAAGCTGTCGCCTCAAAAGAGACAGATCGAAGATATCAGTTTCGTTTTGTAACTCGCTCGCTTGAACTCTTAAAAACAAAAAAAAAAACAGTCGAACTTGACAACTGAAAGAGGAATGGAAACAGAGCTGGTCAGTTTTATCTTTCGTCTAGGAATTTGGATGAACCAATGAGAACTGCCAGGCCTTATCTCTTCGTAATTCTCGTGTGTGACTTCTCTACTCGCAGTAACATATACCATGAAACATTTGAGGATACAAACTGCGACGATTTGAATCAAAGTATGCCTAAATTTAATGACGAGTACCTGAATCTCGATGTTCAAGCAACCCATAGCTTGATACGGTGCGTAAGCTATCTGACTGAACCTTTAGGTTGCTGGTCATTAAACTGTATATTTTCTATCGCTCATGGAAAGTTCTGCCAGAATTATCGCATAAAGCAGCTCACTTTTTTTAAGAAATAATCAAGAAGAATTGAAGCTTGGTGAAGTGCCACGAATAAATAGGCCACCATTTTACAGCAGACATGGTTTTCAGAGGGGCACAAGTGCGAGCCTCATCAGTGAATGAGCTACGTTCCTTTGCTTCTAATTGAAGAAATTGATGTGGGCCTACATGAACAGCGCTCATTGAGAAGAACATTCAACGGTGGACAGTTTATCAGAACAGCTAAAATTGGCAAAAAGTTTTTACTTGGTCGTCGCTGAATAATTTTTGTAGCTCGTTCATTCCACTCAGAGTTACCGCTAACGTATAGCTACTGCATTGATAAGAATAAGTTTATGTTTTTGGCTATGTATGAATTCACTGAAGAATGAGAATTGAACCAAATTGAGAAACGTGGTTTCTTGTGCCAAAGAAACTGACTTTTGGACCAAAAAGTTTTAACTGAGCTTAGAAGCAGCATTGCGATTTCATAATATTAATGCATAAATATTTACGCCAGCATTTCTGTCTCAGTAACATTCACAATATCTCAATTGAGCTAATGAGACCGCATATATTCAACTCTGTCGAATCGCCAATAACTGAGTGGCAGCTGCACCTGAGTTTGTTTATTGTCATGTTGTTAACCAGTCTAGCAATATAATGTAGATCCAGTCATTGCTTTCCAGCAACATGACCACTTTTGAGAATTCAGGTTTTTTAAAGGTGATTTATTCAAACTATTCTACGAAACTGCCACTGGCAGTATTCTTCGAGCTGTAGCGACAAACCTAACCACGCCTGTCAATACGGTTGGTCGCTAAACCAGGCCTCCTTTTGATGGTTTTCTTTAATCCTGAAAATTTATAAATACTCTATATACTCCAGAATTTTCTTGCTAACGTGGTGCTATTTCGCTTTTCCGCCTCAGTCGAGTCACTACAATCCAATAGTGTCACACCAAAATGAGAAATAGAGCACTTTTCAGGCAAATAGTTGAAGAAAGGTAATTGTAGTTCCACACGTTTTGTTACACAACTTTTAGGCTCACTACTACTACTACTACTACTACTACTACTACTACGACTACTACTAATAATAATTATATAATAATAATAATAATAATAATAATAATACTAAAAATAAAAGATTACACTAGGCTGGGCAGGGCTGGTAGCAATCACAGCTAGTTGGCACCTAGCTTGTCTTTTTATATGTCTCTCTCTTTTTGTCCTTGAAAGTCAGCATTCCAAAATCAAACCTTCGCTTTGCGTCATGGCTCTCACGAGCAGCTCGTATCAAAAATCAGGCAAGTCCATCATGAAGTAGTGGAAAAAAGGGCCCAAAGTGATATTTCAGTAGCTACTTGGTCACTATTTCACGCAGGAAAATGACCAAGCGCATGCAACTGCGCGATCCGACCACCACGATTTCAGCAGTGTCCCCATGCCCCTTTCAAGACTCGATGCCGCAAAAAAAAGTTCTGGAGCTAGCCCTTCGTCAAACGTTAGACTTGTAGTATTCACCGATAGTCACATGAGCAAGCGGCAAGCTTTAGACAATATACCTCAACTATGTATCCTGTCCAGCCTACCACAACGTGACACTACCTTGCTGACCAGTTAGAGGGGCGTTCCCAAATGCCTGTTCATTTCTAATTACAATGGCTCACAGCCCATAATGTGAAGTATGTGGGGCTCCGAAACAGAAGCACCCCTTCGCTCTGACGGCAACCTACTCAGCTGCGCAAGAGCGACTCCCTCAGCCGCACTTTTTTAGTTTTGCCACTTTCTGAGACGAAAGCCATGCATGCTGGGGCCGAAATATGAGCGAGAAAATATATCCAATTTTTGTCAATGTGGTCTTTCTCTTCTCGAAGACATCAGAAAAAGTTATCATATACAATAAATGCCCCGTATTCAGTAATTTCGTATGAACTGAACACATATAATATACTATGAACACATATAATCTTATGTGGTCTTGTGAGGTCGCACGAAATGGTTAGATAGTTTTCAATCAGTCTTGTAGGAATTTTTGAATATCGATGTATATAATAGTGTGACGACAAAGACCGACACTGAGGTCGGGCGCGCGCAATTCTAGGGTGGTACAGCGAAAGGCACAGCAGAAGAGAACAGCCGCTGGTGTGACGCTATGATGTCTGGGAGACGTGGCCTGGCTCATACGCCGCGTTAATTCTATTCTGACTTCTTCCTTCTCGGCTTCTACTACAACTTACTGCCTTCCCATGTCACATATATATACTTTGTAATGTCCCGACCACGTCCACTGTCGATTACCTACAAATGAGTGACTAGTTGTGACTAGTAGCCGTATTGTTTATTGTATTCACACATCTTGTCTACCTTTTCAGTTGGAACACTAAGCCCAGTTGAACCGGCGCTTATTCCTCAAATTATCCCGCTGAATCATCAGCTTGGTCCCAAATACGCACCAAGTGATATCAAGTGTACAAACATTTGTTCTTCGCAGCTTACATCACTATTTATGGGGGTAACCCGGAGAAAATTTTTTTGGCATTCGAATGAAGTATAAAAATGGCGTCACCTAATTATATTCTATGAGGTTTTCGTAAAGTTAGGTGCGACATGTTGTCTGTACTAGCTTCATAAAAAAGTTTGTGGTAAAAATCAATTTCATTTTGTTAGTTTATTGTTTTGCCCTCATAAAACCAAATATCCAGTGCGTATTAGTTATAAAGGATGCTAGTGAAAAGAAACTTCCTCACCCGCGTTGTTTACTGAAGCTTGGTAAATGTATACCTTCTTGGGGACAGAAAGACAGCATGCAGACAGGGTCATCATCTCAGCTTCCGGAAAACACTGCGGGTGGTTCTGCGGCCACCTCCAAATTTTTTAATTAAATCCTGCAGCCATGCACGTGTGCGCTGTCACCATCAAAGGTGATAACTCTACTAAGGCAGACCCCGATGGGGCCATGTTTACGTCACGGGTTTTGAAACGCTTGACGGCGGCGAAGAAGCTTTCTGGCGCTTAGCTCACCACTCCGCAGCTCTGACATGTTCTCGTATGACGTGTCAACCTACACTTCGAGAGTGCGGAGGTATAGAAGAAAGCAACTTGTATTTTAGTTCATTGTCATTGTCAATGAAATTAGGAATGAACATTATAATGATGGTTCTCGCATAGACAGGCTGCAGTCTGCATAAATACTGTAAATCATTGTATTATTAGCTGTTTGTATATTACGCATATACTACTTGGTTACATACTGGCGAAAAGTTATGAGATAGTGCCTGAAGTTACACATTCTCATTACACCATCGCTTCAATCGCACATGCTTACCAAACATTTTCTCGTTTCCATCCTTCGTAACTCCAAAATAGTCCAGAAAAAAGCATTCTACTCATTCTACGCATACATTGATTGATTGATATGTGAGGTTTAACGTCCCAAAAGCACCATAATATTATAAGAGACGCCGTAGCGGAGGGCTCGGGAAGTTTCGACCACCTGGGGTTCTTTAACGTGCACCCAAATCTGAGCACATGGGCCTACAACATTTTCGCCTCCATCGGCAATGCAGCCGCCACAGCCGGGATTCGATCCCGCGACCTGCAGGTCAGCAGCCGAGTACCTTAGCCACTAGACCACTGCGGTGGGGCTCTATGCATACACGTCTCTTCGTGTGACAGCATGCACTAAGCTTGCTACCAGCATGTCCTCCGTTTCTTTACAGCCTGGTGCCAGCCTGGTGCGCCTGATACAACCACTCACTCCCTTCTGCTGTCACTATTTTCTAGCCTGGCCCGCACGGGCGTTCCCGCCTGTAGCAGGCTTTGCGGTCATGAAGGAGAGTACGCTTTATGTGGTGCCTCACGATGGAAGCCAGAGGAGGTAGTGATTTGTTCACTTGTGTTTCTGTCCATGAGCCGGTGTCTGTCTCGTATTCCTCGTGATTGTGACTTTGGTAATCTTAAGGACGCGGAGTTTTGAGATACCATGTCTCCCTTCGTAGCGCTACGCTAGAGTGTACTAGAAGTTTTTGTACGCTATAACTACACGCATTATCAATGGGGAGGGTTCACTGTGACAGATATCCACGCACCGGATTTAAAACACGCGGCACGAGCACTGTGAGGCGGTGGCATTGCTTCGAGCACGGAGGAAAACCACGTTAAGCAACAGAGGCAGAAGTGCGAAACAAATTTGAGAAGGGACTCTTGACTTACACAAGGAATAAATACACGACGGTAAAAAAAAACACGAAACTACACCAGAAGTGTGCACTTGTCCACTGGACGAACATTCGGGCTGTGTTGGCTGTTAGTGAAGTTGAAATCGTATACTGTTGTAAGGGTGGAAATCTGAGCAAGAGTCACTTTGTTAAAGAAAATCATTTTCAATGAAGGTAAAAATGCTTGTGGCCAATGCATTTCCATTTAGGTGCATGTTAAAGAGCCCGAGAGGTCGAAATCGTATGGTGGTTTTTGAACATTCAACACTAACATTTATTACGACTTTTAAGTCAAACACCTGGAACACTACCTTCATGATTATCCACAACCGCTCCATGTAGGACTGAATATTACATTACTTGGCATTGATTCATGACAAAAAATAAACAGCGTACATGTAAAGAGGTCAAAAGATCTGGACACAATACAATCACTTTTAGGTTACTTCTCATAAATTGTGCCAAGAGTCAGAATACAGTTTACTCATTATTGAAATTGTGACAACATATAGTAGCACAAAATAACCAGAGCAAATGAACAAGGTAGTTTAATGAAGTTCGACAGATTGAATGTACTCATAATAATGTGATTAAATTAGGCTCGCTGAAATTAACACAGCTCCTATGTGCTTAAGATATTCACATATACCGTAGCAAGTTGAAGCGATGCTATGTTACTAATAAAAGTGTCAATACCATAAAAAGCATATGTTTCACTAAGCAGAGTGCCACTAAGAACATAACTGCAATTTTGTATGGCCAGCATTGTCCTTTCAACATCATTTATTCTTTCTAGCTAAATGAATACAGCCTAATGACATTGTTACACGACATCGGCAACGAGAGAGCATCGGGTAGACGACGAAGACGATGCATGCGATCGCGCTCGTGTTGTTGTTGCTGTTGTTCCTCGATCTTTGCTGCAGCTGCCTCTGACTCTCCCTGTATATTTTGTTAATATATTTATTTCATTCATTTTCTAACCCCCGTGACAATATTATTGTTCCTTGCCGTGTTACTTGATTTTCTCGTCTAGGAGGCGGACAAAGTGTGCATTGCTAGACTGTTGTCAAGAAGTCTTCTTACTTGCTCATATACTGTGAATGAGAACAGAATAAATAGAAAGCAAAGTTGTCCTAAATATTCATTTCGTCAAGTGAGCGTATATACTGAAGCGCTGTCCTATTCAAGCACAAACATAATTTTCACGACGCACTCGACTAATTTGGATGACCCTTCGAAGCAGACTGTGATATTCACAAGAGTTTCAAAACACGCATCACGCATAGTTGTGGGGTGTACTTAATGTCATTTTTGTGTGTCAACTATGAGAAGAATGTGAACAAGGAAATAAAAAACGCATTTCATGAGGCTCAGGGCGTTTACGTTGTCTGACATCACACCGTCTGAGTGAAACAGACTACACCAAGTTCATCGATAAATCATTCCATGTCACAAACACGTTAGTCACAGCAAACGTACATGCTCTTTACATGTCACATAGTCGCAATTTATACACCCTCGTTCCATCCAAGCCATTACTATTCATGAGATGGCAGTCATTTCCTACCTTTGATGACACCCTCATCACCTGGAACCCGTTATCCTCACTCAGCGTTCGATTGTTCGGAAATATCGATTTGGGTTTTTTTTCTCATGTTTTCTTGTCTCTTCTAAATGTCTTCCTGAAATATGTATTCTGCACTTCTGTTGCTCTGCGATGTAATTGTTGCGTGTGTTTGCTTACGAAGTAAAGCATCTTCGTACATAATGGGACTGCAGTCAAGCCATTCTTGTGAATACAGATACTGTCTTACATCCGCATCAATCGCTTTCACGATCTGTCTCATCTCTTGATATTCTTTTGTCCACATCATCAATACAAGCGATGTCCTCATTTGGTCACTCTGACGAGGCATATCGAGGGCTGAGCTAAGGACTTCCTCCTGTCACACAGCCGGTTATCGTTCGTAGTCTCTAGCCACAGTACGGCTGTTTTGTTGCTGGACTGACATGCGCCCTTTTCTGATTGTTCTTTGCTAAACATACGTCTTTATGCTGTTGCGGCTGACAGTCGATCGACAGTCTTCCTCAACCCAGTTTCACTTGATATGAAACTTCACGTGAGATACCAATCTGAAAGGGCGATTCACACCGGTAACAATTTTCATAAAAAATGCCTTTATCAGTGCAGAGTATTCTTCGAAAGAGTGCCCGCTCCTCTGGAGTAGTTCGTTGATTGAACGAATGGTCAATACGCGCAATATATCTCGTGTTGAGTTAGCATACCAGATGGTGGCATATTTGCTGATCCGTTTCGGTGGGTGTATAAAGAGTTAGGTGAAAGAAAACCTTAACTAGGCCATGATCAATTTTAGAAATGTTCGAAGAAAAAGTTGTTTATAAGACAAGGCATAGTGGCTGAGTCAAGTATATAAAAAAATATACAGAATGTGCTATTTGAAAAAAAAATAGCAATGTTCTGGGAGCCCCTAGATGCATAGCCGTGGTATTACTAGGAACGCATTCAACGTATATGCGGGGCTAAAAAGAGGCTAGCGTTACGCACTGTGCTCATATTGTATTATAAGGTAAGTTGTTTTAATAGCACTATGCCGGTCATTGTAGCTTACAGTCGCAAGCATAATGTTAAAAAAAACGTTTAACCTATAGCTATGGAGGTTCTCATCGATGTAAACTGCGAAAGAAGAAGCGAGAATTAGAATGAATAAACACTAAGGAATAAAGTGGTGCAATAACTTGCGCCTAAAAGTGCTCCGCCTAAAGCTAGCTTGAGGTGGGACAGAGTGGCAATAAGCGCATATGCATTTTGCAAACATGTCACAATAATATAAAATCTCTGCCCGATCATTCATATTCTCCCTCAAATTCGTATCTAATAACAAATACATAAATAGCTGCTTGGTTATGTGTGCGCGAGTGTCTCAGCGGCTGACACTTCTTCATTTGACGCGGCAGATTTATTCAATTTCGGATGAACTCTCGCCCGTTATGGCTTCAGTATTGCTGCTTTGAAGTCACGACCAAAGTATTTTATAGCATTATGAAATGCTTCCAGCAAATACAACTATCGTTTGTTCCCCACGTTTACTGCAGCATCAGGTTCGATTTTACGAAAAAACAAAAACAGTGGTGGTGATAACTATTGGCGTCATGCATTGGCAGATTCGGAGCACTTCCGGTAATACTTTCTGCTGCTTCATGTCGAGCGAGCCTATTCCATTGGCACATAGACAGTGCTCCCTGTATTTTTCTTTGGCAGATCTGGAGCAGCTCCGTCGCGAGATCCACTCCGCGGAGCAACTTTTTCTACTACGAGAAAATCGGCGTATTCAACCGGAAGTCGCAAGCTTCCTGCGCCTTGAAACGGTGCCAACTTTGCGCGCGTCAGTTTCGCCTCGCGTCGGAGTTCACGTTTTGCGAGCGTAGCGTCACTGTGCCTAGCGTGCCCACTCATGCAAAAAGAGAGACGCGAGCATCGCGTTCCATTCAGACTCTGCCAATTGCTCCAGAGGGAACGCGTGTGCTCCATTGGTAGAATTCCTTCTGTTGCCCTCCGCCAGAGCGGAGTGCTCCGGTGCAGAGTTCGTCGGCCACTTCTAATTTGCCAATCGACGACACATTACATCAGTGTTACACCAGGGGGTGATTGTGAAATGCATCGTTCGATACCCAACACTATTCATGACAGTGGCTAACGCAATCAGTGCATAATAAAAAATAGTAGGCGTACGCGCGATTATCCAAAACGTGCATTCACGAAAAGTCGTTGGCTTAACGCGGCTTGCAGTGAACGCGCTATTTACTACGCACACACTAACGCAACTAACGAAACAGAGCGTCTACCGAAGCAATTTTATTAAGTGTTTACACAGCGTGTAACTGGCTAGGTAGCTTCAAGCACGCGAGTTTCGTTCACAGCGCTGTTTTCGAAGCATGCAGGCCGTGTGCAAACAGAGATAACGCATTAAACGTGTGAGACGCGACCATTATAGGATCATCGCGTTCTGATCTGTTTTCTCTAATGAATTTCTCTTCTTTGATGCAGGGCGTTGAATTGAGCACTGGCGAGCTTAATACTTATAGTGTTCAATATCGTTTAATGCGTGCTTCAATCTGTCAAAAAAAGTAGGCGTGACAATATGGCCTACCAAATTGTGAAATTGGTTCTGGCTCCTTCTTCAAACACCAGACAAGCACGAATCCTCAAAAAAGAGAAGCTGTGCCCTTAATTTTGAATATATAAGTTCTGCTAAGCAAGCAAAATTTGTGCTCAATTCTATGCCCCGAGTGATTTTTTTCTCGCTCGTATTTTTAGGGCCACCTGGCAAGTTGCATTCCAGATAGATACATCTGTTCTGTTTTAACTGTTTTGCTGTGGAGAGGTTGAGGTGCCTATTGCCTCGGCTACTCCATATCACAAAGTTCTGCAGCGAAAAATAAAATAATAATACAGAACGGTACCCAAAAATTAACAATACGGAAAAGAAAAAAAAGAAAAAAAAACATAATAGGACACTGAAACCAGTTCAAATAACATGCCAATACACAGTTTTCTTCACGCAGTTCACACAGTCATAAACTACTTACACGCACACCTTACTACTTTAGTGTCAGTATATACATGACCACATTTTACATAATACCCATCTCTGGCTGTCAGTCATAGGCGCTTGTCCAGTCCGGTCTCCACTAAAAAGTCTGTCAGGAAGATTATTGCCTTTTTCTGGATAGATACATCATGTGTAACACATTTGTCGAACAATATCGCCAAAGACTCTAAATACACGCATGTTAGAATAAAAGAGCCAATATGAGTGTACTGATTAATCATTTAAATGTAAACTATGGCATTAGTAAATATCAATGCGGCTCAAACGCCACTGCGAAAAATTGTGATTCCTTCAGAGAACAGCAACTTTCACGATACGTTCATTATAGCTTCCTAAAGGTCGCGCCAGTGTACAGTCAGCGTAACTCCTTAAAGCAGGTAAATTTAAATAATATCGCAAGGTGCAGGTTTCCAGATTTTTCAGCCTTCACACTACCTCCTAAATACCATGTCAAACACATATAGCTGGTTTTCAGGTCGTGACAGCAAAGTGCTCATGACGTTAGTAAGTTTGACTGCTTCAGTAATCATCTGCCAGTTTCTATCCTTCAGTAAACAAACTCAACGACCTCCTCCACGCAGCATCTATCCAACAGTGCCAAGCAGGTCTCACCTGCAGAAGTGAAGCAGCAGGTCGGCCTAGAACTGACCTTCATCAACCCCTAGCCTTTGTATTTTATTAAAAACGTGTGCAGCTGCGCCACCCCTTTCATATCTGCGCTGTTTCCGTACACGCTATTACGCCTGGGAGTCCAGACCGAACGTCATTGCCTCTGCAAAGTCAATGTGTGGCAAGGCCAGCGAGCAAGCCCGCCTGACGCCATCATCTCAACAATGTCATCTAACCCGGCGTGTGTCTTACGCACAGGGGCGGCGCCAGGATGTTTTTACTGGGGGGGCAACCACGAAAAGTGAGTTCCTCCGGGGGGGCAAGCTAGCTCTGCTCCTACTAGGTTTTCAATATATGCTTCCGGGCACTTGGGTGGGCATAGGGGGGGCAGGCGAGAATTTTGGGGGGGCTCCAGCCCACCCTTGCCCCCCCCTGGCGCCGCCCCTGCTTACGCAGCGCACGGTGAGCTCCCGCAACCCACGGGCCCGATAGAAGCCCGATGATGCAATCGGCGCCATCCAGTCTGGCGAGTCTTACGCAATGTGCGGCAACATCACTCGTCCATGGGTGCAACCAAGCGGCGGTTCCTGACTGGAGGATTCTGACATCACGTCCAGCGGTGGTTCTGATTGGACGTTGCTGACGTAACGGTTCATCCCGGGGCCTATAAAAGGAGCCAAGCGGTGCGCCGCCAGGCAGCCAACGTATTCGTGAGAGAGAAGACGCCTCGGCTCTTTGAGTCCCTAAGCTGTCGGCCCCAGTGCTGAATATGTAACGTTTCTATTCTATCCTGTAAATAAATCTTGCCATAACTCACCGTCGTCTTGTCCGCTCGTCTATCAGCTCTGCGCAGAAACAGCCGCGAGCTGAGAAACCCGCTACTGATCAACCATGGTGGCTCGTGACCTCAGCGCACTACGCAACAATAGGGAGTTTTAGTGCTGGGTACCCAAGCGGCTTGCGTACGCAGGACGTTGGGGCGGCGGTATTGCGCATGCGCGAAACCCCAAGCAGATGCGTCGCAAGATCGCTGGGGCGATGGGGCCATGCGTCCGCGCGGTCCACCTTCGCAAGAACTCACGGTATCTGCACTGCGGATACTCTAGCCGTCGAGTTAAAATAAGCCAAAGTTCGAGCACTTATAGCGATTACACGGTTTCAGCCAGATTTCCATAGCTAGAATGGCCTGGAACATAGAAACTAAAAGACATATGCCAGCCCCCGACAAGCTGAATAGGTGGCGCCATCTAGTGCGGCCATAGTGAAACAGGCAACCACAACTTTGTTATTGCAGAAACATTGTGCGTTGTACATCTGGTGCAAAAACTGCGCAGCGACAATACTACAAATGAGTAACCTTTTTATTCATTTCCACCTCAAAAACATTACGCTTAAGCTAACATGTTCATGACTGCGGTTGCACGAAGTGTCACAAGATGTCGACACTGTCGTTACAATAACCATATATTTCACTTTTTTGCGTATACCAGATTACTGTACACATTAAAAAAAGTGTCCTGATCACTATGTACGTTTAATTTAACATTTTAAATCATAAAAATACTTAAATATTACTTACGCGACAAGACGCTATGGCACTGTGAGCGCGTGTGAACTTCGTGCGGCTTGCGTTTGCGTGCGTGCCACCGTGGCGCGAACTAAAAGGCATTCCGGTTGGGTATGGGTTGGGCACGCAACGCCACGCGCTTCCAAGCCCGCAAGGCCCCAAGAAAATGCGTACCCAGCACTAAAACTCCCTAGTGTCGGTGGCAGTCCGAGTCGTAACAAAGCAAAGTAGAGTCCCCAAAGTAGAATCCCCAAACGGAACACGTTCCGTGGTTCCGTTACTCAGCTCCGCGCTTGGCGTGAAACGTTTTGTAATGAGGGCACCACCGCACCCACGAACTTCTGTAATGGCGGCGCGCTGTCCAAAGCATAGGGCTCCCGCGGTAGCTCTTGCACTTCATATTTAATTGCAGTAGTCTTATAAAGCTCGTTTCACGAAAAATACTGGCGTTAGGGTCAGTGTCGGCGTCGTTGGTTGTGAACGAAAAATTGTCTTGTGCCTGACCTGAAAATTGGTAAAGAATCATATAAAGCGGTATCATAGCGTTGGACTTTCTCTCTGTGCGTCTGGGCTAGACAAAAAAAACATTTATCACTCAATATTACCAAGCTTGTGTCAAAGTGTAGCTTCGCAATGTACACAAATCAACATAATGAAACATGCGCTCATTTGTCGCGCGTGTCCCTAACGAGCTAGCCGAGTGCGGCGAGACGACAGCTACGTTGACCGTTCATTACGCACCACGATTCCGTTGTCGCCGTGGAAGCTGACATCTGTAGGCGGCCCGAACGCCCGCCTCTGTTCGGCGGAGAGTGCAGAAATGTTGCGTTACGCGCGAGAAGCTCGTGCACCACGCATCTTTGCCACCACACGTTGCAAGCATTTTTTTTTGTCAACGGAGTTCTGTGGTGCCTCTCGGCAGAGCAGAGCGAGAACAACTTACTTTTCAGACGTGACTGATGTGGCTCTCATTACGATGGCCGCAGAAACGTTTTCCGTTTGCCGAAAGAGGTAACACAAAAAGAACTCTCTATCTAAAAGCATTCACTGCTCTCGAAGAGTGTTCATCTGCTAGCGGCAGTCGTCACGTAATTTAACCACTCGTACCTAGCGTACGTCCAAATATTTGCCAGCGTTTAACGTTCTGCAAATGTAAGATAATAACTGAAACAAGCGAGATGGTACCCGTGGTCCTATATTCTGAACTTGTATCACCATATTAGATTTGCGTACTCTGTGATCATCATCATCATCATCACTATCCTTAATACGCTCACTGCAGGGCAAAGGCCTCCCCATGATCTGCTGATCAACCCGATCTTGGGCTTTGTGCTGCCATGTGATACTTCCAAACGTTTTAATCTCATGGGCCCACATAACTTTCTGTCTCCCCGTCGTGTGTATGTCTTTCCCGGGATTCCAGTCAGTTGGAGCACCTTGTAAGCCTCGAGGTTTCCGCTCCATATATACGTAAGTATCGGCATGATGCAGCTTTTATATGTAGCCCTCTTGAGTGTTAGTGATATATTAGCATTCATGATTTGAGAACCTTTGCCGAATGTGATCCACCTCATGCATTCTTAGTAACCGCGTAGTAACTATGTTTTACGAGAGATGAAATAAAGTCCGTGCAAGCAATGTTTCACGCCATAAAAAGAAGCATGGCATCGCGGAATACTGCTTATTAAATTTTTCAATTCACAGAAGAATATTTTGCCCATTACATGTCATATTATATGACACTTATGTTAGGCCAAATTCACGAGAATTTTTACATGAAAACCTGCCTTGTTCCACTGCCGTTCACATCTTTTATATCCGCGAACCACGTCTGCAAGTGAAAGGTGCAACTGAAAAGCATGTAGTAGGTAACGGAAGAGCCCGGAATCACTCTGCCACGTTGTGAAATTTATTTTAGGCCATATGTCGTAATCAGTCGAACTTGTGTCCCTATAGAGCTGGATGAAAAGTGGCGCGGAGCGATGGTACCTAAACCGTCTTTTTACAACGAAAGCTGTTATGAGATCACAACATGGTTCGCGTGCAGCACCTTAGTTACTCGCCGCCACCTTCGCCGGTGTCCGTAACCATTATCGCACGAAATAAAAAAAAAAACTCCGTAAATAACATAACACCAAGCTTACAATTGAATTCAAACCTGGGTCTTTCCCGTGCCAGCCCAGTATTCTCTGAGCGACAACGAAGCTTAGAATCCGTTTCCACATTGGCCTTAAGTAGGCTTCATGGCAAGAAACAAAAAAACGCGTTAATATGAGTAATAAGGTGTTTTCAAACATGAAACCAACAGTCAGGCATCACACATTGCGAATCGCGGAAACAGTAGGTCATCCAATGCTCCAACTCATTACAAAAGCTTTTTTTTGATCACTTAATAACTCTTGAGCAATTCAAGCGCAATTATCGAGGCAAAAGTAAGTGTGTGGCAAATACCACGCTTCTCCAAAGAATGACGAAGAATAACAAAGTGAATGCCGGCCAACTACATCAAAATTATGATGATATATTTCGTATTGAGTACCCAGAAAGTGTACCTGTAGCACTATTCAAGAGTAACTAATAAGAAAAGGCTCTGAAAGGCCAATTTTCCAGCTTTCGGTTTGACTGTGCTGCGAATACTGTGACTAGGCAGTACAAGTGAGAGTGAGCCCAATAAAGAATGAATTAATGAAATTGAGAATTATTAACAACGACTCAGCCGTAATCCAGGACTAATAATCAGCGACATAAAAACTAACATGCGGGAGCGAGCGCAGCTAAGAATGACGTAAAAATGGCCCCAGGAAATGAAGAATTAATAACACTGGCCCAGCTATACGTGTAATACAACAGCGAAAATGAGAATGACAGTGATAGGAGCGAATAAGAATGACTCAACAAAACTAAGAATGACTTGTTTGAATGGAAATGATGAGAACTAACAAATAGGAGCGCATTGTCCTTTACCCCTCAATATTATTGTGTCTAACAGAGAAAACGAGTCTTTCAGTTTGCACTCTCTATTATCGTTAGAACGGAGTATTGCAAAGTAAAATTAAATTGACACATGACACAATCACAAACGGTAAGAATCATAGAAGCAAGTTTGAGCAGATAGTTAGTATTCACCATCACTAAGGTAATCTATCAGAAAAACAACAACATGGCGTGATCAACAATCACTGTAAAATAAAAACTGTTGAAGCAGAATCACCTCTGATTATTTTTTATTTTAGTAATAAAACAATGTTTTGGCAATTACTACGAGGTAGCAAACTGCCCTTCTTCTATAACGACTCGGGCATGCATTCATTAACAGCATTTACGGGGAAATCCGACACTAGATAAGATCTCAATTTAGCATGACACCAGCAGGCTCAAAAACATTGAAGACTGTACAAGGGTATGCTGAACGTCTCACTAGCAAGACTGTACCCCATTAATGGGCTGGTATTAAAATTTCAAAGAATATGTGAGCTATATTAGAAGACAGTTTTTGTTCAAGCATCATATTAAACACTTTTATTGCGCGAACGAGAGCATGATTAAACGGGCTCATGACCGGGTCAAGCACTTTCTCGTGTTTTTGTCTTATAATCGAGCGTAATAAATTTAGCCTACCTCGCACTAGGTCTCGCAAGGTTGCGTGACAGCAGAAGCTGATCGGCACATTGCTGGTACTGACTTGCCAAGACATGTAGCCTCTCACCTGCTTCTCTCCCGGCTTCTTGTTGTAGTGTACTGAAAATATCTATGCGTGCTTTTTTATATTTCTTTCTAGTGTGTGTCTTTCTTTCTACACTTGTAGGCAAACCAGGACTGGAGCATATGTGCAGTAAAACTGCACATATGCCCATATACTCTCAACTGCAGATATGCTGTTAGTATAGGCTTACCAAGAAGCTGGGCAAGTACCACTACTACCTACGCTGGTTCACTACCCAACAACAAGGTAACACACAGAAGGCGAACACTATTACAGCCACAGGTTGCACCTTCTTTTGTCAGCTGTCTGTTCTCAGTGCTCGAACACAGATTGAGCACATGCGGGTGAATGATTGAGATGATCACTTTGTATCTGCGACACACAGCAGACCATGATTATAACAGCGCTACTTTGGGATTTACCGTAGGCACGCTCGAGAGCGCCAGCATAGGGCCAGTGCCGGCACGGCGGTTTAGTGTTCGTGTCGTGTGCAGAGTGCCCAGCCGGCCAGAAGACGACGGAGAGGTGGAGAGCGCGAGAATAGAGGTGAGCGTTGGTACCATATGTACTAATGTGGAGTCACCCTGCCACACTTTCCCAGGCAGCCATGGGATGACTTCGTTAAAAGAGCTTATTGCCCAAGGATTGACCACTGTAAAAATATTCATAATCCGTCCAGTACGAGCGTAGTTACGAAGATTCATGGCACGCTGCATATGAATTATTTCTTCTCTCGTCCAGGAGAAAGCTCTGTAAGCTGAACAAGAAAAAATGGCTCGAAGAAGAAAATACGTCAGGCGTGCCTCGTGACCTTGGGCACGTTTTTGTTTCTTTTTTTTTTTTCTGCCAATGCACGGCTTTTCAGTACGATCATGTGCGTACGCGCGGAAAAGTCGTGGACTTCCGTGGTGGCCCCTGTAACGACCGAGCGCGAGATGCTCGAGTCAGCCTTTGGCTGATACTTGGCCTGCGACGCAGTGATCTTTGGGCCAGTAGCGTCACTTTTCAAGAGAAGAGAAAATAATTCATAGCTGTCTTTGGGAATTGGCTTTCTACACTCTTATACTTAGTACGCGTGCCCTCGGAAGCATCTACTACGGATCCACAGCGTTTTCTTAACATGCTCAAAAACATTTTGCAAAAAGCCTGTTTACGGTACGCTATATACAACTAGCACCGAATAATGAACACCGAGCTCTTCTTCTCATCAAAAGCTGTTTCCCTTTATCCTGACAAAGTACACAAACGTTAAGGCTTGAACGGAAAAAAGTTAAACTATTCTGTGTTTCAAAACTGGAATTAAATAAAGGGTATCGCTGGCAGCTTCAATGACTGAACTGCTGGTGGTCATCATTTGGAGCGGCTACTGCTTTCAGTGGTGTCGGCAGTATCTCGAGTCTTGAAACTAGATTGCCTACTGTGGCCTCGTTCTGCAGTAAGTACCCAAATTTCGTCTATAATGCTGGCTTCAATGCGCACAACCAGATGCGGTGGACTCCACAGTAAGTATGCGACGATTGAATGTGTGGTTTCCCGCCTTTTTTGGTGTGCGGTTTATGCTGGTTTGTAGTGACAGGGTGTGCGAACTTTCGTGTTAGATGGCTGATTTCCGCGGGGCTGCTTCTCCGCTCTTTAAACAGTTGCGCGGCTGTTCAGCCTTTGGAGAAACCGATATGAGGCCGTAGCTGCCGATGGCCGCCGGCGTGCTTTATGGCCAATACTGGGGAAAATAAGACGAGAGATCCTCGCGTTCCTCTCTAAGGAGCTTTTCTTTCTCAGGGAGCACGAGTTTCCGCGGCATTGGTCATGCCCTTTCGTCAAGGTTGAACACGAAAGGATTCAACTCATTTTTCGACCGACCTGGTGCTAAGCAGCGCCCGTTGAGTTGTTATTTATAACTTATTTGTTACAAATCGTGTTTCGTTGTATCTATTGTATCGTTATATCATTGTATCATGATATCTAATTGAGTTCTTGTGCACATGTATGCCAATATTGTCGTGTATAATAGAGCGAATGTCTTCACTGCAACGTAGTGATGTTGGTCATGATACATAGATGTGCCGAAGTGTACGTACCCTGTTACAAAAATGTTATGAAGCCTTTGTGTTCTCTACACACTGTAAATTATTTTTTTTTCTAAACAGTAAGTGTTCTGAAGTACGTACGTAATCAGGACGGCTCATGTCCTTGCACAGTCGAGTACAAAGTACTCGAAATTGTTAAACATTTTAGGGGCGAAGCTCTTTATGCCATGGGTCGTGCATCCCTGATGTATGTAGTAGTATGTAGCCACCTGTATCATATGAGTTGCTGAATAGATGAAGTTCTGTGCATGTGTCCTTGGGCGTTGGATAGCTTTAGTGGTTTTTACGGCATTACCACGCAGTGAAGAAGCATCAAGCTGAGTGTCCGTGCACCCGTCCATTTGACCGTCCGTGCGTCCGTCCACCTGTCTGTCCATCCGTTCGTGCTTCCGTCTACCCGCATGTCTGTCCGTTCGTGCATCCGTCCTTCACTGCATCCATTAGGACGCACGGACGGACACTTCGCCCCACTCATCCTCATTCACTCCGAGGATATGCTGCGAAAACCACTAACACCATCTAGGTGTATTCTTTCTACATTCTTTATGTAGACCAAGAACTCTTCACGACGGTATTGAATCCCATACTTGCGTAGTGAGTTCGGCTAGAAGCTCAAAAAGCGTTCTCAGCGAGCTGCAAAGCAGCGGCCAGCATGATAGATGAAAGGGTTGCAGCACGCCAAAAAGAAGAGCCTTCAGGCAGAAATAGATTCAATATTCACGATAGGGCATTTCAGGGCACTCACCTCTCTACAATTTTTTTATTTGTTTGCTCGAGGGCAGACGCCGCAGGTGAAGTAACTCACCAGTGTTTTCAGGTTAGTCCCGTTATGAGACAGGGTACTTGTTATCATTTTTTCTGCAGCCCTGGCGTGAGGGCCCATTCTGCTGCCGGTCCGTGGCGAGGGCTTATTTTCCTGCCTCTTAACTTTCGCATGCGTGAGGCAAAGCATTATCTGGCAACCGGGCTCACGTCTCCCATGGCGAGTTTTATGGCTCTCATAATAATGGCCCAGTTCGCTTACTCAGTCCCCTGTGCCCTCTCCTCTATGGCACCTAGAGACTCGTACGTTGTAACATCCCCAAGGCTTATTGCTTTTTCAGGCTCTTAGCAAAATGCTCGCTCTCCTGGCTGTTGAAATGAAAGTTTCTTCAACTGAGGCTGAAGTTATGTATCAAATTAGATTGTGATAGCTTTCTTTTGAAGAGTGACGTGCTAATTTTTCAGCAAATTGTAATCTTGTCGCATTTTAAAAGGTCACCTTTATGCTCTCGGCCTGTGGATGTTTCGGTTTCTCTAGAGACCTGCATGTTAACCCTTATTTAAAAATTTACCCTCTGTCATCATTGTACTTGTTGTGAAATGTCTGTTACTTAAATTTTTTTCCCTTATAGCTGCAACGCTTGGGGAGCTCGCGCACTTTGTCGTCTACGTTCCCGTAACACTTGCAGTAAACCGCTGTAGCACAAAGATGTGTGTTATGAAAGAACGCCCAGATATACATAGGACAAGTGCGAACTAACAACTGTCGCAGCTGTTACGCTTTCACACTTGAGCAACTGACTCAAAGGTTCGACAGTAGAGACGCCAATGTTTTTAGATATTTATTTTTCTTTTGAACTGGGGCACGTGGTATATTTGTCTAACACAGCGCGCTGCGGAGTGAAGGGTTATGGATTGAATTGCCAGGTGAGTGCCTCGATATTTTTTTTCTCCTAACTCAAATTTAAGTATTTTTACGCGTGCATATATACATAAGTAAATACGTCCGCGACATGATGCCAACGGGCAAAATTTGCCAAGCATGCTCATAATATTTTTTGTCACAATTGAATTGCACGAAATTGGTCTGATTTTTTGGCTTATTCGATAAGTGTCTTGTGTGTGCATTGAAAACGCGCTAATTTTATACAATATGTTGGCTTGTTTCATCATGATCATCATCATCATCATCAGCCTGACTACGTCCACTGCAGGACAAAGGCCTCTCCCATGTTCCGCCAGTTAACCCGGTCCTGTGCTTGCTGCTGCCAATTTATACCCGAAAACTTCTTACTCTCATCTGCCCACCTAACCTTCTGTCTCCCCCTAACCCGCTTCCCTTCTCTGGGAATCCAGTTAGTTACCCTTAATGACCAGCGGTTATCCTGTCTACGTGCTACATGCCTGGCCCATGTCCATTTGCTCTTCTTTATTTCAGCTATGATATCCTTAACCATGCCGCAAGGATACGAATGACTTTGCGCGTAACCTTGGCCGTTTCAAACCATCCTTGAATGCCTATTGGAAGCGAAGCTGCTAAGGGTCGGCTACGCCATAGTTATCCCTTTTGCGAATCAACAGAGGCCTCATTACGCGTCCGTAGGGAAACAAGCGAACCTACGCAGCTCTTCCTGACTTGCGGTGGAGTTCCACGCGCTGTAGTGAATGTACTGTCTGTCTCTTCCTTTTTCTTTTCCTTCCCTTCTCTCCTCCCTCTTTTCTGTCCCCTTCCCGGATCCTCAAGTGTAGGGCAGAGGACCGGATGTCTTCCTGGCTAACCTCCCTGCCTTCTGCCTGTGTGCGTCCTTCCTTCTTTCGCAGCTCTTCGTTTTGCTAATGGTTTTGCTGCTATTGATGTTAATAGGTGTGGGTGCGATTTGTCATGACTGAGCGTTGAAAAGGCCCACTCTTTTCTCAAATAAATTATTTTGACACCTGATGTGATTCGGCAGTTCTCCCATGCGATATCGCATGTATAAAAGGTACTACTTTCCCACGATATTCAGAATGCTTTTTTAAACAGTTCCAACAAATTTTGTGCTTTGCGATAGAACACCTGCTTGCCACAGAGATGGCCTGTGTATATCCTGTATCAAACTTGGGAAATTTTATTGTTTATTATTATGCATTTTTTTGTATCTTTCGGATACAACCAATGACGGCAACGCTAATGCCAGCATCTTCACCCACGCCGAAATTGCTGCAAAAGCAGCCCTTTGACGCTATAACACTAATAATAATGGTGCCGTTCTCTAGCGCTGTCTCAGCGGTACTCATTCTTTCGCAGTTTTTGAATGGGAACCTGGGCCTTCAATCATCTGTGATTCAAATGTATAATGTCTGCTGAAAGCACTGTGTAAGGGGATCTTGCCTTGTGCACACTGCATACAGAATAGCTTCAGACGATGATCACGCTGTATACGCGCCACTATCTTAAACGAATCTTCTCTCCGACACACTGGTCAGATGGGAACAAAATTTTCCTGAAAACCAAATTATTGTTGTCTTCATTAACCCAGAGCATGACACAAGGCGGAAGACACAATCTAATAGTACCACAATGACAACCTATAAGTACTTATTTAGTACTTTTTTTAAAGAATACTGAACACAACTCCAGCAAAACCTTCTAGTTATATCGCCGTAAAATCGGTGATTAGCCTGACTCTTTGACAATCTGACGTGTAATTGAGTTTCTAGAAGGTTGTCCCTGCGATGCGTGGTAACTGAAAGGCATCTGTACTCGGCAGTGACTTGAATTTGTCTGAAAATACGCCTTTATAAGCTAGCTGCTGTCGTTTGATAAAAACTGTGGATACAAGATTGCCATAACACGAATAAGTGCACCCAGTTAATGCTCTACGCACACACATAACACATACACACGTGCACACACGTGCACACATGCACACACTTATACACACACGCGCGCACAAAGATGATTTATTTTTACATATTTGAATAGGGAGCATTGCACTTTAGCTGTAATCAGACTTACGTCGCATGGTTTTTCTGGCAAGGCTGCCCAAAAACTCCGGTTTGTTCCGAAAAAGATTACAGAAGCGAAAGCCGTCGGAGTTTGACGCCACAGTTTTCGTTGCCCGTGTCCTGAGAGCGAAAACTGGTGTCAATTTCTCTCTGTCTCTCTCTTCTCTAGAATGTGCAGACACTCGCTTCAGAATATTTCACTGGCATCTGCCCTTTCCCTCGGCGTTTCAGTCGCTGTACCTCAGTACTTTTACTGCACGCTAAGCATGCTTGATCGAAACTCCAATATCTCGGGTGCGGAAAATGCCAGTGAACTGAAGCGAGAGGACAAGGGCTGTCGTCCCCATGGCTTGTCTCTGGAGAAGTTGTGGTTGCCGAGAACATATTGTAGTTCTGCAAACAATAAGCTACTCTGTGTTCTTCTTAGAGTAATGTTTGAAGTGTGCAAAGCCGTGTACTCCCATTTCGCGTTACTATTGTTGACTACCCTACAGAGTTTACTTTGAGTAATACTCTCGTGTTGATGTCTCTCTTCCCTGCTTCCCAATCATCTTACTCTCTTTCTCTCTCGACTGTCAATGTTCTTTTGACAGCGAAGCAGAGGTAGATTGACTGATGCCTCTGAGGGGTTAATGGGAAGAAAGAGAGAGAGAGAGAGAGAATGAACGGGATAAGCAGGGACACTAATCAACTTGGCAAAGTGCATATATGAAGTTGAGGCCTATAGACAATACGCAGAGCCTGTATACTTTGCTATTACTGTTTCTCTATGGGCAATATCGCCCAACGTTTTGCCCGGACACAGTGGGGTTATGGTCACTTATTGACTGTGCAATGCTGGATTCTGTGAATGAGAGCACAGGGCAGGGCGTTCAAATATTTATACTTATTACGAATGCCACTCCTCCCTTACTTTGCATGGATTTTGAATTTGACAGCAAGTTTGGGAAATGTTGAAATGTGTGAATACAATAATTTATTATGCAGGACACGGTAGATTAGTTTCGACTCCTAATAAAGTTGTTTTCGTTCGATAATATTCATTGAGTATAGGATTAGGCAAAAGAAACTTTTAGTCCGGTTTAGTTACTCTCATTGGCCAAAGGATCAAGCAGCACCGGCACCTGGCGGCGAGTGTGGATGGCTTCTTGCGTCATCTCCTAGTCACACCGTCATCGCTTGTGTGCGAACGTTGCGACGGTTCTCAGAGGGCAGCTTATACTATTATGTTAGCGCATTGTATCGAACGTTTGCACGCATAACTACGTGATTTAGTCAAGCATGACTCCTTACGAAGCTTGTATTCGCTCTAAATCAGTGAGTGCATGCCCTTTTCACTATGAAACTAGCTCAAATCGTCATGCATTCTATTAGTCACAATAATTTTAATGTAGGTGCCAGTTTGTCGTTCACAAACGTCACACAGTGCATTTGGCATCCTCCTGAACGAAAATACTAAATACCAAGGTGTGAAAGCAGAATTTTAGCAACGCCATCTTGTGAAGTGTTCGTTATTTGAAATTTTTTCTATACGACAAAGCATGAACAAGCGCCTACAGAGGCCAGTTTACACTATACATAACAAAGACTTCAAGCCATCCACCTCTAAATTGATACACTTATTCATGCAAGCAAACAAACTGAGTACGCAATCTGCGTGAACTAGTTACGCAGAAGTAGCTTTATTTTATGGCCACTAGAGGATTAAATCATTACTTAATTGGCTCAGTGGCTCAACACCGCCTATTTTGTTGTGCACTGAGAAGACAAACTCAATGTGTAAAAATAAAGCAAGAAAACCTTCTATCACAGTGAAAAACATGACTGCCACCAAAGCTCAGCATCCTATTTATAGACAGGGCGCGCTTTTCTCATAAGAAAGTTGGTGGGCCTGGTGCATAAAAGTGGTAATACCGGGCGCGTGTTTCCTCATTAGGCTGCACTAAACGCACTTTATTCTCGGACCATTGGTGCAAACCGCTCACAGCAAAGTGCCGTTGTGCTCATTTAGATTGCGCACCGCTGATTCATAGATACGCGGTAATAATCCCGCCATTTATCGCCCGATTTCGCGACGAGCTAGTAGACAGAGTACTGTGATGCTTTCTGACTGCGTTATTCGACAGGATGAGAGCACCCTGTTTGGCTCAGTTCAGAGGCAAGTAACGTGGTGTCGGCAGTTTGGCCGGCTCTCTAATTATTTCTATATTCTAATTAGCTATGTAGCTGTTTTCTATGTAGCTCAGTTATATTTACAGTAGAAAATGAAAAAAGTGCTCAATATAATATAGGGGAGGGTTCTGCTGGTTACAGTGCTTCTGTATTGCACAGTCGCTCGATGTATCCACAGCCTCATTTACAGGAGACAGCACGCCTACACATTGAAGTGATAGTTATAATAAAGCCATCGTGCCTTCAATGAGTGCTGCGAAAATCATTCCCCTTTTTTCTCTTAGCATATATGCACAGCTGTAATTGCATTGCTATATTATAAGAGCACTTTTATGCTGGTGTTATATATCGAAACGACTTTTGTTGACAGCCTCGCCGTTGTGGTCTACTAGAGTGGCTAAGGTACTCGGCTGCTCTCCCGCAGGTCGCGGGATCAAACCCCGGCTGCAGCGGCTGCGTTTCCGATGGAGGCGGAAATGTTGTAGGCCCGTGTGTTCAGACTTGGGTGCACGTTAAAGAACCCCAGGTGGTCGAAATTTTCGGAGCCCTCCACTACGGCGTCTCTCATACTCATATGGTGGTTTCGGGACGTCGAACCTCACATATTGATCAAATCAACTTTTTTTGACAGGAATATGTGTCGATGTGTATTCATTCCACCAATAAAACTTCGGTAATGCTGGCAGCCATTGAAATCAAAACGACTCTCCCACCGTATTCCTACGAAAATAAAAAAATAACACTTTAAATCGAAAGCAACCTACTAGCATATACTATGAAACAAATGCAGTTTTCTTTTATATTACTTCATAAAGGGCCTAAAAAATTGATTTTGTTTAGGTTCAGCGAACAGGGAGTTTCGCGAATAGGTTCGAGTTCAAAAAAGGAAGAAATGAGGTGGTCGAAAAGTCAGAGTTTCGCCTCAAGGTCCAATGAATTAATGCATTAGCAAGTAATTGGATTACCACCGAAAGAACGGCAAGCACCTAGAATTCACGTGAAAGCAGGTAGCGCGAAGGAATGGTGGCACAAGCGCGGAACACATGCAGGAAACGATCGCACACTTCCAACTAAAGTTTATTCTCAAAATTCATCTCTACTTTATGAAACATGGAAAGATCACATTGTCACCAAAGAGAAAACAACCAATACAAACCTGAATGTGATGACGCGAAAACATCTTGATCAGCTCTGATAACAAAATAAAAGACCAAACAAAACAAACAGCAACAATCAAGGGCTGTTAAAATTTCGTCACTGCTCTTTTTGAACGTACGTGTACAGAAATCCGTTGAGTTTATGAGACACACGTTCTTGTTCCCGCGCATTGTAGCGAACACACATTAAAGTTTACACAGATTAACGCATCATCCTCTCGCATTCAAAACACGCACAATATTCGCCTTCCTGTCAGAACTTCTTGTAGATCCGTCACCTTACTCTTCTAACATGACATTCGCAATTGATTACCAATGCAGGCATATGGATTCCATCAACGCTGTAATTGTTTTTTTTATTTTACATCAAAGATTGATTTGCAGCCTCCAGGTTGAACGATCTGATCACTATACGTGCATTTGAAGGCGGCTGGTGACAACGTTATTGCAACAGCATATGTAACTGCAGATTTTTTTGTTTTAGCTGCTTTACTGGCTCAGTCAAGTTTTCGGTCACTGACACTAGTGTGTTTCCTCGGTTTAGCCCCAAAAAACCTGCTTCGCAACCCGGTTTTTCTTTGTCCTCGTTATCGATTGTGAAAAGGAAGGGATTTCAAAGCATCGAGCTTTCATGGCCATTTTTGATTTTGTGAGGCTTTCACAAATCTTGTCAGCACTTTTTATCGCCTTTCTTGCTGAACAGACTCGCCTCCTGAGCTTTTCTCCTATCAATCCAGTTTTCACCTGAGAACAAAATGTCAGGAGGAACACGCGCAGACAGAGACCTCAGAAGAGCACAGCGTATGCTGGGATTTAAGCTAAAAATGGGTTTCAGGACTTTAGCTTCAATGTTTTTATTCTTGATCACACTGTGATCGTTTGCAAGTACCGTTCTTTTAGGAAAGCTTGAAGCAGTGTTACGGTTATATACTTCTATCGTGGCCCGATAGAACTCGTTGAAATATAAGATTTCTCTGTAAGCTAAAAACACTGTCACACGATTCAGAATTAAAGCTAAAGAAAGACGTTTGTCTTTACAGACAGTTTAGGGGCATTCATTCTTTCTTGTTTTATTACCTTGACGTGATTGTTTAATACACTCACCGAAGAGTCGACGGTGTCTAAAGATAACTTCCCGACAAAGCCGACGACCATATGAAAGCCTACCTGCTGTACAAACAAACATTGTAGCAGAATCTAAGGGGTCGTAAATGGGCATCGACCAGGTCATATATTTGTTATATTGTTCAAGGATATCAAGAAAAAAACAACGTTGAGCCACGGTTCAAGCTGCGGCTGTGCTATCTTTGTTTAAAGAAAGTGTGGTATTGCGAAGATGATTCAGTGTTTCTGTCGTTTCACATGTTTGTAGTATTTCTGTCAGACCTATTCGGATACTTCCTTGTCATTTCTTGCTTCCTCCTTTACGACGCTCTCGTACACTACGCCAATTTTGCTGCCAGATGTGCAGTGAGTTTTACAGTGTAGCATACGTTGCCGGTGGTTTATCCCACAGCGTTTTCATACCAGGGACCACGCATGAGTCTTTCGTGCTTTAGGAAGCACTTACTAGCTCATACTACACTGCGTATAGCAGTGTTAGTTGGCGCAGAATGGCGCATAAACTCAGTGATTGGTCACGTCTCTTTTCTGACCTTGTCTGCATCGGCTAAAATCATACTTTAAAGCACTTATCTAAACACCTACACACTGTTTGTTCTGTTCTGTTTTAACTGTTTTGCTGTGCCCCGCCGCGGTGGTCTAGTGGCTAAGGTACTCGGCTGCTGACCCGCAGGGGTCGATTCCCGGCTGCGGCGGCTGCATTTCCGATGGAGGCGGAAATGTCGAGGCCCGTGTGCTCAGATTTGGGTGCACGTTAAAGAACCCCAGGTGGTCGAAATTTCCGGAGCCCTCCAGTACGGCGTCTCTCATAATCATATGGTGGTTTTGGGACGTTGAACCCCACAAATCAATCAATCAACTGTTTTGCTGTGGAGAGTTTGAGGAGCCTATTGCCTCGGCGACTCCATATCACTAAGTTCTGCAGCGAAAAATAAAATAATACTACAGAACTGTACCCAAAAATTAACAATACGGAAAAGGAAAAAGAAAACACATAGTAGCACACTGAAACCAGTTCAAATAACATGCCAATACACAGTTTTCTTCACGCAGTTCACACAGTCATAAACTATTTACACGCACATCTTACTACTCTAATGCCAGTATATACATGACCACATTTTACATAATACCCATCTCTGGCTGTCAGTCATAGGCGCTTGTCCAGTCCGGTCTCCACTAAAAAGTCTGTCAGGAATATTATTGCCTTTTTTTGAAGATGCATCTCAGGCCATGGTCCAAGTAGTTTCTTTATTGTTAGGGGCCGTCTGTCCAAACTTGCTAATTTGTTCTTTAGTTTTTCTCTTTCCTTCGCGTATTTAACGCGCTCCAAAAGAATATGGCGAACATTTTCTTCTGCCTGACCACAATGGCATTCCGGTGAGTTGGATCGATGTATCTTGTGCAGGAAGCTGTTTGTGTATGCTACTTCCAATCTAAGTCGGTGGATCAATGTCTCTAGGTATCGTGGGAGGTCTGTCGCTATGGAAAATTTTCTTTGTGGATCAACTTCATAAAGTACCGTTTCCTTTGATTTAGGGCTCTCAAACTACTTCTCCATCGAACAATGGTTAGCTCCTTGCGATATAAAATTTCGAATATCCGTCCCAGATATAGGGATTGTGCAATCCCGTCCTTCCTTCAATGCTTTCTTCGCGAGACTATCAGCATCTTCATTTCCCTTTATTCCAATGTGGCTGGGTGTCCATTGGAATACGATGTTGTGACCCTGCGATGAGGCATATTCCACATTTTCTGCGATACATTGTGCTATTTCACCATTTCTGTAGGGTGATCTCACAATTCTGATTAGCTGAAGAGCAGGTTTGCTATCACTGCATATCACCCATTTTCGTGGCTCGATATTCTCGCAGGTAAGCTTAACTGCTTCAAAGATAGCCACCAATTCTGCTGTCGTCGATGAAGATTTGTGCGATAATTTGTATAACCTCTTTATCTGAATTTCGGGTGTAAAGACCGCACAGGCTGACGCTTCTTCTGTGCATGATCCATCTGTATATATCTTCGTTTTTTCATTATGCATTACATGAAGCTGATGAAGTACCAACTGTGCCGCTACTAGAGGTGCCACGTCTGCTTTCTTCTCTATGCCGTCTATTTCACGGATAACGTTGAGAAGTGGCAGCGTCCAAGGTGGTTTTGAAAGTTTCAATTGTTTGGAAGAAGAGTGAATTGAAAGAAGAAGTGAATGGAAGAAGCCCGTAGCTTCATTTTGCTCTCTTAATTCAGTTGTTATATTGAGTTCAGGATCTTTTTACAGTGTGTGCGGTGGGTGGACTGTCTCCAGAGTGGCAGCTAAACATCGGTGAGTCGGAGTTTCACTGCGCATCGCGATCATAGTTGCCCCTTAGCGGGCCTGTGCCTCATACCTGGCAAAGCCCGGGTATGGGGGACAACGAGATGCCGCTAGCGCCAAGCGGAGCACCACTTATCCATCCCGCTCGACTTCAAGTTGCTGCAGGCTCAGCAACGATATCGACGTCCCATACAGAGAGCAGCGAGGCCTCGCAGTGCAAGAAGAGGCGTACAGAGGAGGAAGAGGTTGACAACGATGACGCTACATCGACGTACTCCCTTAATGACATGACACAGATGGATACAAAAGCACCCAAGGAAGACGAGGGAGCTTACACGGTGGTCACCCATCACAAGAACCGAGCTACGGGGATACCGGTGGTATTCAGAACAATCGCTGCCGAGGACTCCTTCTGGAAGGTGAATCCCAATCGCCTAGCATCTGAGATAATCTCTGCTATCAATGAGAAAGTTATATCATCAAGAATCAACAGAGACGGAAGTTTTTGTGTTAGAGTACGGTCTTTGTACTTGGCAAACAAGTTGCTGCTGATCAAGAGTCTAGCTGGATTGCCTGTAAATGTGATGATACCTCAGTCTTACATGAAGACCCTAGCAAAGATAAGAGATGTTCCACTCGAATACAGTGATTATGACCTACTGGATTATCTTAAAAATGCTGGAGTAATCTCGGTCACACGACAAAAGAGATGGGTAAGAAATGAAGATGGACGTGCCACAATGCAGCCCATACGTAATGTAATACTCCAGTTTAGACATGACATGCCATTGCCAAAAGAGTTGCTCTCGGCTTTACGGTTCACACTGTCGAGGATTACATTGAGCCGGCGGTAAGGTGTTACAACTGCCAGAGATATGGGCATAAGGCTAAGACTTGCAGGGGAACCAAGAGATGCTAGGTATGTGCGGGCGCACATGATTACAAAGAATGCACCTCGAAGCGTCAACCTAAGTGTGCCAACTGTGCTGGACCACATCCGGCGTCGTTCTCAGGCTGCTCTCGAAACCGTTTGGCATCAGCGGCACAAAGAGAGAGAATTGTAAAAGGGCACCATAAGATACAAAAAGGTCCAGTACCCAACGCGGATATAGTCGAAGATGTTCCTGCGGCACAAAGAAGTGCAAAACAGTGGCGCCATGACTCTTACTCGGAAGTATTGAAGCGCTCAGCACCAAAACATCGCCTTGCCAAAGAAGTCCGGGCCCAGGAACATGCTGAAGTGGAACTTTCTGCCGGGCCAGACACAGCCCAGGAGCCACTGACTACCAAAGGGAAGGGACACAGCAGCTTGCTGTGGAAAACTTCATCAAGAAATGCGATCTCGGCGGAGACAGCCGGAAACGAGCAAGTCATTTTGCCAATAATCTTTGCGGCTCTCAAAGCAATTCTACGATCCCTGCAACAAGCAGGTTCTCTACCAGAAGTGAAATTGCTGCTAGGTGTTAAGCATCTTCTCTTGTCGTAATCATGGCTACCGGACTATCTAACTGGTACAAAAGAAGTGCAATATTCTAGTGGAACTGCAACGGTTTGCAGAATAAGAGGGGAGACTTTCGGAAATTCGTCGCTCAGCATGGGTTTCCGAATTTGTGTATTTCCGAAACAAGAGTATCCACTAACTTTCGCTCGTCCAATTATGTGGTGTACCAAGCAGACCGTCCTGCTGCAAAAAGCAGTGCTGTTGTGTGTGAGACGCGATATTCCGTCGACACTTGTGGCTACTTCAAAAACAGATACGCCGGAATTTGTTAGATGCAAAGAGAAGTTTGGTAATGTTACTGTAACTGTAGTTAGTGTTTACGTGCACCCTCAAGCAAACCTTTCATACGCAGAGTTGGCTGCAGTGTGTAGATCTGACCATGATCCCATAATTATCTGTGGTGATTTTAACGCGCACCATGAATTGTGGGGTAGTGAGCGATGTAGTGTAAGGGGATCTGCTATAGTAAAAATATGCGAAGATTATGGTTACACTATACTAAACGTTGGTTCTCCAATGTTTCTACGGGGGCATAACTACTGCAGCGTACTAGACATTACTGTGTGCTCCTCTGAATTAGCGGCTGGAGCAGACTGGACTGCAGACGCTTACACAAGAGGAAGTAACCACTTGCCAGTATTCATATATCACCCAAAGTTGAAGAAAACGAGAAATAACCGCACAACAAGAATTACAAACTGGGCAATTTTTCGAGAACTACAGAGACAAAACCTTGAACCCTGTTCTGACGCAGGAACGTATGCATCGAAGATAAGAAATTTTCTAACAAAAGCAACTCGTACAGCACCCATTCCAGATGAGTATTCGGATGTTGACGCTGAGTATGAGAGGCTTCGGGCAATACGACGCCGATCTGAAAGAAGCTATCGGAGGTCGGGTAATTTAGAAGATTTCAAGGCTGCACAGAAAGTACACACTGCAATGCGTAACCAACTGCAGAAGCTTTAAGCCATAAGGTGGCAAGATTTATGTGCCTCACTTTCTCCATTTACCTCGGCGCCTCAACTGTGGAACATGGTACGCGCCCTCCGACAGCCAGTAGTCCACTCGAGACCACTACAGGCTCTAGCGCTGTCTCGAGGAGTTAGCGAACATGTGATGGCCGAAGAATTTTGCGATCTTATACTGAGAAATGGAGAGACCGCCCAAACTAGCGAATATAAATCCTCAGAAGAATCAGCTTCGGCGGTTGTAACAAAGTCCTCTGCAATCAGTTCATCAGATCTGGATGACAGCTTCACACCAGAGGAGCTCCAATATGTGTTGCCTTCATGAAACAACAAGTTCATCAGGAACAGATGGACTTACATACGTTGCTCTTGCTAATTTGTACAAAAGAGGAAAACTACACCTGTTGGAAATCTATAATAAAAGTTGGCAAGAGGAAAAAGTTACGGAAAGTTGGAAGATATCAAAAGTAGTACCGTTGCTAAAGCCAGGGAAGAGTCCTATGCAGTTGGACTCGTTTAGGCCGGTTAGTTTGACAAGTTGTTTTTCAAAAGTGATGGAAAAAATGATCAATGAACGAATTTTATGGTGGCAAGACATGAAAAAGTTACTACCAGAAAACATAGCCGGCTTCAAAAGAGGTAGATGCACAATGGACTGCATTCTGGATTTGGTCACAGATGTGGAAAACCAACGAACGCAAGGAAACACCACTGTCGCTGTATTCCTTGATGTTCACCGAGCATACGATACAGTGAGTCACGTTCACGTTCTGGAAGGCCTGGCGTTACAGGGATTCAAGGGCAAGATACTACGTTGGATCGCTAACTTCCTGAAGCACCGGAAAATTTTTGTAGTTACGCAGGAGGGCCCAACGTCAGAACATGTCGTCAACCAAGGAGTGCCACAGGGCAGCGTACTAAGCCCTACTCTCTTTAATGCAGTCATGGCGCAGCTCCCGTATAATCTTCCACCCAACATTAGATGTTCAGGATATGCTGATGATATAAGTATATGGACGTCTGGTCCATTGTTTTTAGATATACAACAAACTCTACAAGAAGGATTGGATTATGTAGACCATTTTCTAAAAAAAAGAGGTATGGCACTGAGTCTGGCCAAAACAGCCATACTTCCGTTTACCTTAAAAAGACCTGGAAATTTCCAGATTATTCTGCAAAATCAGCCTATTAAAATGGTTAAAACTCATAATTTCTTGGGAGTAATTTTAGACCGGAGACTAACATGATCGCCTAAAGTCCAGTCCCTGGAACGAAAAGTGAATCAGGCTATTCGAATCCTCCGGCATCTCTGCGGGGCCAAATGGGGTGGTACTACAGAGTCGTTATTAGCCCTACATGTTGCCTGGATACGCCCCATCGTAACTTACTCACTGCCCCTGCTGCACGGACTCCTAGCCTCCACCGAAAGGAGACTTCACTTGTTATTGGCAAGGAGCTTGAGGGTATGTCTGGGGTTACCATGGTCAACTTCCAGTGCTTTAGTGTATGCGGAGGCTCGAGAGCCACCTTTGGCAGTACTCCGAACTAAAGAAACATCTCGAAATTTATTTAGAATTTTCAAGCAACATGAAAGTCATTTTTTATCTGGTGCACTAACACAAAGAACGGCAACGAGACTACAGGATACTATATCACCTACACACTGTTGTATCATGGTTCATGTAATGAGTGTCAGTGAACAAAATAGTGCGCATTTGCCGTGTTTTCAGATTCGAAAGCATAAATCCGGCTTCCCTACAAAGTATGACATCTTCACTGAGGCCTCTATTTCAAGTTGTCCTACGAGGTAGCGTGCTTGCATCTCGTTTTATATGCGTTATTTCAAAAAATATTGCCGCAATTTTCAAAAATTGAGAAAAAGCCATAGTTGCTCGTTGTCTTATTGATTGCTTTTGCTGTTGCTACAAGCTTTTCGTGATTGCAAAATATATGACTTATAATATTAATAGCCAAGTAAAAATAAGTAAACTCTTATTAGTGGAGTTCAGTGGTTATGCCAAATGAGATATTTGAAGTTCTTCAAGCGAGGTATTCTTTGCAGATTTGAGATGTACAAATATCAGCTTTTAGTAATTATAGTGGCGTAATGAGTTTGAACCAAATACAACGGAACAACTGAAGCCCAAGCATTCAAGAGCGCAACAAGCAGAGGACCAGAATGGCATCACTGTTCAGGACAACAATCGCTAATGTGCAGTTCGTTCGCGCTCATTAACGTATGTGCACCATGCATGCTAAATTTGCAAGCGTATAACGCAAACACCCGGACAAAAAAGTTTGTGCATGGTTTATGTAGGGAGGATAATTTCTTGTAGGTTCTCTCTTCCGCGTTTTCTGTTTCGTTTTACAGCTCAAGTTGGTTAAATTTCATTCATTTAGAAGTTATTACTCAAGGCCGCTTCTTAAAAACCTCGAAGTCGAAATAGGATTCAAAGTACTTCATTTTTTTTTCAAATAACCGCGAAACTCTATTAGATAGAACGTAAAAAGATTAAAGTTAATCATTACTGTTGCAAACGATGTCGTTACCACTCTTATGATTCCTTCGGTTACAGAAGAAGCAATTAAGAAAGCAACTAGTGAACAAATCTTCCATTTCAATCAATTCTGAGGGTATCAAACTATTTTTTTTCAAACGACAAGTAAGCGATTCAATGGTCAAATATCCTATTATTAACATGGGGACCAGTGTAGTTTTTAAATGAGTACCAAAGATGTGGAACACGACCTAATGAGGAAATCACTAGCACGTCATAATTAATGCATTGATTATGATGTATTAGTATTTCACCCTCAATGGTATCGAAAAATTTTATGTAGGTGCGTTGGGGCATAAACTAGCACGTAGCACGCCACTCCCACACCAGGACAGATGGGCTTAATCTCTCCACCACGTAGTGGACCCGTTCTAATGCTCTTAGCTGCGTCCTTGAATCTGTACTGCGTAGCGCAGCATCTCATTTGGACGATGTAAGGTTTTCGACCCGTGACGCAGGGCACCGCCAGAGCATATGATCTGAGATGTCAAAGTACCAATGACATTTTTATTTGAGATGTGAGCATTTCATAGAGAACTGACACGATAACTTTTCGAACCACTGGAGCACAAAGACCGGAACTTGACAAGCTGTCTACCATATCATTCAGTTCCATCCCTGTGCGGCTGCGCACACAGATCCGCTTAGTTAATGCCAAACGAGAAGAAACAGGCCAATGAAAAGTACGCTTGAAGAACTATTTGTAGCGCGAGGTAAGCCCAGAGGGGAAGTATCTCAATCTAACAAATCACGCAGTTTTTGTAGTGACACATTACCCACCAGAATGCAAGTAAGCGGCAGATATTCAATGGCTGATCTCTCTTTTTTTTAATGTTCACGAGTAGGCTTACTAAGCCTCTTTTAATTTGTGTAGTTGCATTGTGCATTCATTCTTTGTGTACAATAGAGTTGTTGTCAGGGACTTCACTGCACAAAACTTGTCTTTTATTTAGGCTGATCTGTCTGGTTCATTCCAGACAGGACGCATGATTGCAGCAGCAAAGTGAGTTCTTCAGGTTAAGCTTGTTAGTAACGACACCAATGTAGTACATACTCATTCGGTGCCATTATGGGAGCGTAGCTGCTACGGAAACAACGCGCTGCCCATGGTGCCCTATAAACAGTTAACACGTGGTGTCACGGCAAGGCAAGAAAGACAAGGACCATGTTATTTAAAATTGATTACCCCGGCTTGTACTTCGACACAGTAATCCAGTGGCTAAGACACGCGGTTGCAATACAACAGCTCACGGGATTGAATACCGGTGTGGCGGCTGCATTTTTCGTAGAGGCGAAAATGATAGAAGCTCGTGTACACACAATTTGGTGCACATGAAAGACCCCAGGTTGTTGATACTGCCGCAGCCCTCCACTATGGCGTCTTTCATAATGATATTGTGCTTTTGGGACGGTAAACCCTATAAATTATTCTTATTGTCCTCTGGTTTGAATAATGAATGGCATGTCTAAGGGCCAAGAAGCTACCACAGTATCACCACGGAACAGGAAGCACGCCGTGGAGAAGTAGCGAACGAGTGCATCTCTCGCTCTGGCAACAATGCAGAGAGCTATGTCACTGCCTTGTTGGCAGGGCATGTCTAAGCAAATGACCCAAGTAAAAATTCTAATGAAGACCGTCTATGTAACAGCGCGCGGGCATATGAGAACATGATGTTTCGTTTAAAACACTTCGGTACAGGGTAATAACACGATAAATAGAAGAGCGAATAATTGAATGTATGAATGACAAGAACGGAGAAGGCCAACGACAAAAGAAAGAGACAAAGTAAGAATGAGAGAAGGAAAGAAACAAAAACCAAAAAAGAAAAAGAGCGATGAAGAAAGAAATAAAGGATGTAAAAAATGAAAGTAAGGAAGGCAGAAAAAAGAGAGAAAGAAAGAGAAATAAAGAAAGAAAGCATAACAATTCTTGGAGTTTAACGCCCCAAAACCGTTATGTGATTATGAGAAACGCCACAGAAAAAGACTCCGAAAATTTCGACCGCCTGGGGTTGTCTGCTGTGCACCTAAATGTAAGTACATGGGCCTAAAAAATTTTTGCCTCCATCGAAAATGCAGCCGACGCAGCCGCGAACCTCGACAGACATCAAAAAGGCTTCATTCAGGTAAAGGATCCCCAACTCCGAAGAACTCCTAATCTAGGTTTTCGCGATTGTACTATTTCTTTATTTCCTCAGCTTGTCTAGCGAGATAATAAGCTGCAGCTTCACGCTGCATTTCCTTAAAGAAGCTGTTGCGTGAAGTATGCTTTGATCCTTGGGCTTTTGGTACAAAACATGACTCAAGGTAAAAACAAACATATCTCTGACATATTTCTTTAATTGTAATGAACAACAAAGAAAGCCTTCCTATAAGACGCACTTTTCAAGGAGAAAAGTTTTCGCCTCGGCTGTGTAAAGAATCGTAAAGAGAGACCGTTTTATAATAGCCTAACAATAATTTTTAGTGAAGGTTCGCATTCGTTCAGGCGAACATTAACTACCAACAAACCCATTTTTCTACCCTTTTACAGGGTTGATTAAAACCAACTACATGCACCAGTAAATTGTCTTGGCTACTCGTTCTACTTGCTACAAAAAGAAAACTAATAAAAGGAATGCTTCGCTCAGCTAAAGAGATTTCGAAGAGCTCCTGTAAAGCGTGCTCTTACTGTTAGCTCTTGTTGCTCTGCAAAAAAAAAAAGCCAACTTACGCACCTAAGGTCGTCTTTTCACTGTAAAGAGATGACCTTAAGTGCGTAAGGTTAAGCTACGAAGCTTCACTTTCATCAGATCCGCCAAATGACCGACCAGTTTCGGAAGATTTGAAGCACACAATGGCGACATAAGATAGCCAATTGTTTCAGTGGCCAGGACAGAAATGTTCACTCTGGTGAAATTCGGGACAGCAATTTTTTGTGATAGAAACTCTGTGATAGAGAATATCTCATAAAACAAATATTTCACACACGCGTGCATTATGGCATAAAATGGACTGCGACTAGATTGTGCGTTTTGGCAGCCTACTTTATTATCCTGCGTAAAGCTGTCAGACGGCTAATTTTGGTGTTGACTATTATGTGTTTAGCCTTGCTCTCGTGCTAAACTCCTGCCTAAAAATCGTCAAATCACGTAAGCGACATAACATTCATATTTAAAGGATAGATAGCTTTTCTTCAAATATTTATGAACGATCTTCCCGAAGGGAACTCTGATGGGATAGAAAGAAGCAGTGGTGCGCATTGACCTAGTTGAAACGGGTGTCGACGGAAGTGCTGGAAAAACAGTTTGAAGCGAAACTCGGCGTAGCGTTTACTCTAGTGAACCTTTGTTTGAAACTCAATAACACGGGAGGCGTGTTGGGTTTCTTGTAAGTTTCATCCCAGAATTACTGTTCGCACGATGTGCGCTCGAACGCTGCGAGTGGTGGAGAGGGTGAAGCGAAAGAGATGACACGCTGAGAGCGGTGACAGGCTAGGGAGAGAGTGACGTCAACACGCGCGTACTGCGAAGGAAGGCGTGACCTACTTGGCACAACCCCAGCACCTCTCGCCAGGGGAGTGTATTGCGCACGGAGGGACAGCGTTACACAGACTAGTCAAAGACCTGCTTCGCATCTAATAATTGGTGGAATGTTTATGAAACTTCTTATCAGTCTTATTTCAGCCCCTTGAACTAATGGTGCTAAATGACAACACATTTATCAGAGGCGACTATTTAGTATTTATATCGCAAAATACGCCGCATATCCGCATACAGCACGCCAGTCACGAGCAATAAAGATAATTTTTAAGCTACACACGCATAGTCTGCGTAATGCCTCTAGCTAAGTGAGTACTTTGTGGCATACACAAGTGTGCAGTAAATAGTACAAGCAGATTTGTCATAAATTTCTCTAAAAGTATCGCTAAAATTGCTGCTGTCTCATTATGTCTATCTGAAGCTTCGACGCTTAGTTCCATACTGGTTAGAAAATTTTTCGTATTTGAACGGCACCGAACACTGAACACCTCACTAACGTTGTGCTCATCTAACGTTGTGGACCTTGGAGCACAACCTGTAGCTGATAATTAAAGCTGGATAATATAGTTGTTACCAAAAAGGTACATGTAAAGTTGGATTTTTCCTTGTGTTTCTTTTTTCAATGAGCTGTCTGTTTGGTTCGAAACTCCTCTGAATAACTTAGGTCTTCACTGCCTGTGTATTCATTAACGAAGTGTTACACACACAAACTATTCTAGTTGTGCATACAAGCGTGTTAAAAAGTCGGTCACGTACGAAATTCATAAGCTAAACTGAAACGAGGCCACGTCTATTACGATGGGTTCTAGCATACCCGTTGCATTTATTTTCCTAGGCATTTTAAAACAAGTGTGAAAAAAATCAACCCGAAAGACCTGACCGTGAATATTAACTATTAAAATCACACTCAACACTGGACTACTCTCCTCATAATAAGGCTCATCACGTGGTGTGCATATTTCTGCCCGACCTGCTGGTACTCACACGAGTGCTGTTTGTGGGATGTATTCTTGCATGTGCGCCTTAGTGAACGCGTGCGAGAACAATGGAATGCCAAGCTGCACCTAGTTTCTCCAATATGACTAGTCTCGCACAGGTACATGAATTTCTAAACCACAACGCCACTAAGTATTCAGGCCACTAATATTCACTCGTAATGTACTACATCTATCACAGAAGAGCTTTGCTAAGAAAAAGCAATAATATATCAACCAGACAATCAGTTGGCGAGTAACAATTCAGCAAAAGAATTCATTTCACTGTCAGCGCCTTTTTTTTCTATATAGTACCGCTGTCTACTCTAATAAGTTAATCCGCAACATGGCACTTTCAAACCGGGCAAGTGCGTGGTTAACCTCCCTGCATTCTCTCCTTTTGTTCTTTCTTCCTTCATTCGTGGTAACATTCAAAGAGCCTCTTTCTAGAGGTACAATCAAGGGGGTGCAAGCTGATTGCCCACAATTGATCTCTCTTGGGCAATCCAATTAGGCTTAGAGAACGACCATAGGATGGCCTCATTAGTGTTGCCAACGCACGGGACCAAAAAGACAAAAAAAAACATCACGACAGAAAACATGAAACATGGGCTGTGCTCTGCGGCATAGTACATGGATTGGAAGCGAGCAGTCGGGACTTCCCTTTCAGGTGGTACAGAACGCGCAGTGTTATGCGTCCTATGTTGCTAGGAGACAGCCTGTGTTGAGCGTGCGCGTTAATAGAGAGCTAAAAGCATTTTGCTGTAAGGATATAGAATGAGTGGTGATTTTGTAATTAGACAAGCAGATGATAAGTAAGGATTTGGGATGAAACATTCGTAGTTGGTAGCCAAAGACCACGCAGTTACGAGTGGAAGTCGCTCTCAGCCGATTACGAGACCACTGCTAATGGTCGATGTAATAAGTTAAGCGTCTTTTCATTGCAGTACTTACGGATGTATAGTAACGGTGACTCGCAAATTAAGTACCTTGCATAAGTAAGCGTATGTTCCTATTATCGAAAACTATATGCTTTACTTTTATATACGGCACCACTTTTTTTGTTTTTCATATATTCTTGGGGCTATTAGTGCTACTCATACAGTTACGACTCTATATCTTACTTTCGTGTTATCTTAAATACCGCCACTATAGGAATTAAGAAAAGTGTAAAATTTAAGGGCTCGTTTTCTTATTAGACACAGTAGTATTGAGAATTCACCACCAATAATACGAAGAACCTGTAGGGATTGTTATTAGAAGTAATTGTAGTGTAAATATTTAAGAAAGAAAAGTGAACGTAAGGAATGACTTGCCACCCCTCGTAAGAAGATCACGTAGTACGTGGCACCATAGCAGACGAAAAGACTGTTCCACACTCGCCCCAATGGCAACAGGTGGTGCTGAATGAAAACTCAATTGTGAATGCTCATTTATAACCTCTAATCGTGACGGTTGAAGGACGCGCTATTCGAAGGTCGCAGGCTCGGATGCTGCTAATGCCAAGTTACCTTTGCGTCCACTTTTGTTTATTCGTGTGTACATTATAAATACTTTTATTACCAACCCCTAGCCCCGCTACGGTGGTCTAGTGGCTAAGGTACTCGGCTGCTGACTCGCAGGTCGCGGGATCAAATCTCGGCTGTGGCGGCTGCATTTCCGATGGAGCCGGAAATGTTGTAGGCCCGTGTAATCAGATTTGGGTGCACGTTAAAGAACCCCAGGTGGTCAAAATTTCCGGAGCCCTCCACTACGGCGTCTCTCATAATCATATGGTGGTTTTGGGATGTTAAGCCCCACAAACAACAACAACATTACCAACCCCTAGATTTTTCTGGCATTATTGTTTGTTAGTTCTTATTGATGCACTTTTCTAGGGGTTTATTCTTGGGATTTATAGTTTGTTGGGTCATTGCTGGCATTCAAACGGTAACGACTTCTTATTTTACTGTGATGTGGTTGAAAATATTTTGAACTGCAGAATCACGTTTTGTTATCCCGACTACATACTTTCACCCTGGAAACATGTGTTTTAAATGTAGTGTTCATGAAGCGACCGGTTGTAATTTTAAACCAAGTCCACTTTATAGCCGGCACCTCTAAACTATATGTACGATAGACAGCAATCGGCTTTATCAGGTGGGTTCACTCCTGAGCAGACATACTGCATTCCTCGCCAGGGGCCGAAAGGTTTCCTTAGAAGTGGCAAAAGATACATGATTATTTAAAGCCCGCCTACACGGTATATGTTGGCTACATTCTTCAAACAGGGCCAATACTTATGTGAACATACGGTACCATTACCAGTTTATTTTCATTGCCCAAGCAGTCCATGGCTATTTATGGGTTACTACTACTAATAACCTTTACCCGTTTTGTGAAACCATTACGAGTGCATTCTAGTTCAGTATTAGGGCATCCCGCCAGCTGCACACGTGCAATGCGAGTATACATTTAGCGGAAGGAGTGTCGTATTCACTCGCCATTTCACTGTTTAATGAACGCAGTGAGTGGATACAGCCTGCGTGTTGTCACCTCAGCCTCCAATAAACCTGCCAGAAATTGTCACAAATTCCAAGAAACGTTCTCAACCACACCGTAAACAATGCACTATGCGCGCTGAGAAACCATCTGACCGGTGTACATATATTTCAAGTCATTCGTCGTTTACAGGTTGCCTCTTTCGGGCTTGCTACTTATCTTAGGCCGAAGCGTTCGTGGTATAAAGGTTAGTTCAAAATAGCACGCGTTCTTGTTAAAGTGTTCAGGCGGCTCACACTTGAAGTCACAGTGAATAAAATGGAAATATCTATTGCCGGCAAGTAACAGCGACATTTCGCTCCATCATACCAGGTCACAAAGATGATACAGTGTGGAAGCCTCTAAATTTGATGGTGAAGGGTAAAAGTGTGCAAGGAAAGTGCATGTGACCATCACCGAGAGAGAAGTTCAATTATGAGGTGACAGCTTACCACATGATATTTTTGCCTGCGTTCAAAGCTTATTTACAGACGATCCTTAGCATTTCGCCGTGATGGCGTAGCATTTACGGTGATCAGACATTGCCCGGAGGAGGCCGTGGGTTCGATCCCCGAAGTGGCGGTCACGTTTCGATGAGCTGAATTGGTAGAGGCCTATGTATACTGTGCTTCGTCAGTGCATTCAGGCGAAAGATGGTCGTGATTTCCGAAGCCATCCCCTGAGGCGTATGTTAAAGTCATAGAGTGGCTATGGCACGTTAAAACTCAATTTAATAAAATAGTACCAATTTCCACGTATTTTTTAACATATGATCGAAGCAGCATCACGAAAACCCTGATCACTTATTGGTTGTGTGGGTAGTGGCAGAAATATATAGGGTTATTATCGTAATGATGTTTGACTTTATTTTTCAGCAAACTTAATGATTTCTTGTGAGCTTCAGATCGACACTCTGGCGTTGATAAAGAGTCGCCAACCATATTTTATTATTACCACACTGTTTGTTCGCTTGCTCAAAAATCGAAACGTATGCGCCTTTCGAAGCGGGAAATGCAATGTCTCTCTTTCGCAACATTTTTTTTTTCAGAAAAAAAGCTGGACGACACTAAAAATAAAGAACGAATAGTTTCTATCAGAGAGGCGTAGCACAAAAAAGACCCACAGATACATCTTATATTGCTCACGACAATGGCGTCCTCGAAACCGATAGGGAAAAAATCATTCGCGTGAATTTCGTCTGTCCTGGAGCATCCGCTTCTTTTCAAAGCATGAAAAGAACTTCTGCGTTTTCTCAATGAAAATTCTTTTACCGGCTTACCTGTGCGGCCACCAGGCGAATATTTTTGAAAACTCATTTTGAAACTCTGCTAATCGATGTATCTTTTTACTTATTTTGAATAGACGATTTGATTGCTCGAATAAAAAGAAAAAAAGTGGTAGTTTAACTATTCTGAATGGCTCAGAGAACGACTGATCATTTTCTGCATACGTCTTCTTTTCATTTTTATCGAGTTATTTCTTTCAAACTACTTTCTTCACCTCGGAAATACGCAGGTATCAGCTCGTGTAGGTAGGAGTGGATTGGAAGTGATATTGAGATATTTCCATCCTCCAGTGAACATCAGATAGGTTCTGGTAATGATAAAATTTTAAACTGACGTAATCGCACTCCTATTTTGTATCACTGAAGAAAAGGCCAGCTACGAAGGAAATATAAGCGCAGCCATACCAAATTCCCCAAAACTTTAGTTTGGCGTCAGGGTCTTCTATATGATACTGTTTCGTATCTGATTCGAAAAAGAAAAAGCGGATCACACGTTGGCTCATAGAGCTCAGGCTCCTGGAGAAACGTGTAACACCTACATAGAGGAGGTTCTGTCACTTCGCAAGATCATAGACCCGTATATGTCTGAAGAGGAGATGGTCGGACACCTTCTGAAGGGTATAGCAGAGGATGTCTACAATTTTTCGATATGCAGGAAAGACCTCACCTCCATCTCCGCCGTCCAACGTCACTGCCATAAGTTTGAGAAGCTGGAGACTCCTCGTATTGCCCTGTAATTTGCTAAGCTTGCAATATAACAATGGCCACCAGCGTCGACGTGAGCCCACCCGTCAGCCTTGCCGTACTATTCGGGCAATAGTGCGTGAAGAGCTACAGCGACAAGACATACTGCTCGATGACACCATCCATCATCCGCCTACCTGTTCACCATACTGCCCGGAGCCATTAGTTCCTCTGCCACCATCGGTATGTGTGACGGACCTTAACGAAACTACAACTTCGTGGCCACGCCGAGAGACATTCGCGTCTGACCAGCGGTATGACTAACGACTTCATCCCGGCCCCGCTCCACAGAGGCGGGCAGTTCTCGTTCAGCAAGCTGCTCCACTTCGTTCGGTTGGGCGACCCTACACAGCGAAGCACTTTCAGCAGTGGTTCGGCGAACAGCCCCTGCCCTTCTGCTACAACTGTGACTTTGAAGGCCGCATTGCCAGGTAGTGCAACTACCAGCAGCTGCCGAGGTACGACCACCCACCGAGATCCCACCTGTCCGTCTTTGCACGAGCACCAACGTCCCCTGAAAGCGCATCTCACGAGATACCAAGGCCGCTGCGAAACCGTTCTCCAGCCTCTGACCGCAGTCTGACACCCCCGCCAGCCCCTCGCTCCAATCGGTCGCCTTCTCCTAGGCGCCGCTACCCTTCGCCGCCTTCGGAAAACTAGTCGGCGTGACCGTTGGAGGTGAGGTCGCTGGACAGTCTTCGATTTCCACAGAAATAACTCCTTTCATTTACATGTTTAGAAATAAGTTTCGTGTGCTAATCGATGGTGTCTCAGCAATAGCCTAAGTGGACACAGGTGCAACCATATCAGTGATAAGTGTAGCATTCCAATTGCTTCTTGGATGATTGATTGATATGTGGGGTTTAACGTCCCAAAACCACTCTATGATTATTAGAGACGCCGTAGTGGAGGGCTCCGGAAATTTAGACCACCTGGGGTTCTTTAACGTGCACCCAAATCTGAGCACACGGGCCTACAACATTTCCGCCTCCATCGGAAATGCAGCCGCCGCAGCCGGGATTCGAACCCGCGCCCTGCGGGTCAGCAGCCGAGTGCCTTAGCCACTAGACCACCGCGGCGGGGCTGCTTCTTGGACGAAAGGTCATGTTCCATTGGGACCGAGCTGATACGTTTTGTGCAGTGAGTGGAGATGTCTTACACCCTGTTGGTGTCTGCACAGTGACTGTTAGTTTGGGGTGCCAGAATTTTATTTGTGATTTTGCTGCTCTCTTTATTTCAACGCATGATGTAATTCTAAGACTCAATTTCCTGAAGCTTTGTGGTGCCACTGTCGATTGCCGCACAGGAGAGATTACAGTAGGTTCAAAAGTTCTAGTAGTGTTTATAGAAAACTCGTCCTGTCAGGAAAGCACCCTTTGCGTGTCCATGGACACAACTGTACCACCCTTGTCTGCTAATTCTGTTCCTGTCATCAGTTCCCCTGCAACCGAGACGACATTCGATGCCACAGTAGAGCCAATTCACCTGAGCTGCATAAAGAAAAATGTCCTAATACCCTATTCCACATTGTCGGTTGTGCAAGGGAATACTAGTTTGTTGGGGATCAACGGCTCCAATAAACCTTCGGTACTACCAGAGGGTCTAAAACGTGCTAGAATCCGTCAATATTGTGTGAACTCCCTTGCCATGCTTGCAGAGAGCAATGCTTATACCGATAAGCCTGCTTCCGATCATATGCACGCCAGAGACGACTCCATAAGGGCAATGATCGACGTCTCTTAGCACCAACGAGCGTAATGACCGGGCGAGTATTCTTCGCAACCATAGTGGGTTTTTTTTATTTCGCACAGCTACAGACTCCACTGTCATTCCCTGCTTCTCGGATAAAGCACCGCATAGATACGGCATCCCATAGACCTCTCTGACAAAAATCATACGAGGTATCGCCTTTGGAACGCGCAGTGATAAATGAACAGGTTGGGGAGATGCTAATGAAAAGTTTAATTCAGGAATCATGCAGTGCGTGGGCCGCTCCCGTAATTTTGATCAGGAATAAAGATGTAACACGGCAATTTTACGTTGACCAACGCCGTCTCTACGCCATCATAAAGAAGGACGTATACCCACCACTACACATTGATGATGCTATAGACTGTCTTTCGTCAGCATCCTATTGTTCGTCTGTAGATTTGAGGTCAGGGTATCGGCAGATTTCAATGCACAAGGAAGACAAAGAGAAAATGGCATTTGTTACACCAGATGAACTTTTTGAATTCAATGTGATACCGTTCGGACTATGGAATGAGCCTTCAACTTTTCAGCACTTCATGAACAACATTCTGCGTGATTTGAAGTGGGGAGTATGCATGTGTAATATGGACGATGTTGTGATTTTAGGGCGCACTTTCTGTGAGCGCAACACATGCCTCGACCTCGTGATGAACTGCCTAAGCAAAGCCCGCTTGGTGCTCAACTCAAAGAAATGTCGTTTCGGAGAGCGCCAAACAGTCATCCTTCGACACTGCGTGAACGAAGAAGGCATACGACCGAATTCCGCGAAGACGACTGCACTGGAGGCGCCCAAGCAACCACACTTAGCGAAAGAACTACGCAGCTTTTCGGGCCTCTGCTCATACTTCCGTCTATTCATTTCTAGATTTGCCAATATAGAACACCCACTCACGTGTCTGCTTTAGAAAGGCGTGCCATTTGACTAGACTCTGGAATGTGCGTCTGCTTTTTCTGAGTTGAAGTTCCTTTTGATATCTTCTCCGATTCTTCGACACTTTGATCCTCTAGCTCCCGCAGAACTCCACACAGATGCTAGTGGTGTTGGTGTAGGCGCCGTGTTGGTTCAACGCTTGTATACCATACGACATGTCGTTGCGTATAGAAGTCACTCACTAAGCAAGTCGGAGCGTAACTACACTGTCACAGAGCAAGAATGCCTCGCAGTAGTCTTCACATTGCTGCACTTCCGGTCCTACCTGTATAAATGCCCCTTTACCTTCGTCACAGATCATCATTCGCACTGATGGTTGGTAAATCTGCGTGACCCATCTGGTCGACTAGCGCGTTGGGCACTCCGTCTGCAGAAATACGACTTCACGGTTCATCGTCCTCACGCTGATCGTTCGTCGTCACGCTAATGCAGATTGTCTTTCGTGACTACCGCTTCCATCGATGGACTGTGACGCGGAATACTTCGACACCTACATCGCACCATTGGACATGCGATTTCCTGATAGCAATGCTGTCAAGACTAAGCAGCAAAGGGACCGCACCATACAGGAGCTCCTTCCTACCGAGTCAAGATCATCGGTGATTCGCTTCTGCTTCACGATGGGCTAGTCTTCAAAAAGAACTATGCTACGACCGGGTCACGATATCTTCTCGTGTTTCTGAAGAGTCTTCGCATTTTCCGTCTTGCAAGCTATGCATGATGACCCAACGTCCGGTCATCTAGGCACAGCGAGAACTCTTTGTTGGCTCTAAGAAAGATATTAGTGGCCAAAATCGCGCCAGACGATGGAAGAGTACGTCTCTAGTTGCAACGAGTGTCAACGCCGCAATCACTCTACCAGTGCTTCTCCAGGCCGACTACATCCTTTTCCACCCCCTAGAACTCCATTCGAGCAAGTTGGGATTGAACTTCTAGAGCCTTTCCCACGGTCTTCTGATGACAGTCTCTGGATAGTCGTATGCACCGATAATTTAACACGGTACTGCGAGACAGCTGCTATACCATCGGCAACTTCAGCTGACGTGTGTTAATTCATGATGCGTTTTGTGGTTTTATGACATGTACCTCCTAAAATTGTTATCAGTGATCGTGGGTGGCAATTCACTGCAGACGTGGAAGAGATGCTTCGTCTATGCTCTTCGAGCTTTCGGCCCTCTACGCCATATCATCCCCAAATAAACGGCGTGACGGAACGAACAAACCGGACTCTCATGAACATGCTATTCAAGTATGACGTAGCAGATCACAAGAACTGGGACAGCGGGCTACCTTTCATCATTTACGCATTTAACACCGCAAAGCATGAGACTACCGGCTACGGTCCGTTAGTTCTTCTGTATGCTCAGCCGCCTCGTCATACCCTTAATACCGTCTTCCCGTTTTTGGACCACCATGATTTCGGTATATCCGAGATCGTCTGCCATGCAAACAAAAAAGCCTGAGGTCTTGCTTACCTGCGCACTCTCACTTCGCAAGATCTCTCGAAGACACTTTTTGACCATCAACGTATAATCGCGGAAACCTCGTGTTCCTGTGGACGCCAACTAGAAAACGTGGGTTGTGTGAAAAGCTGCTGGCGCACTCTGCGGGACCATATGTTGTCTAGAACGTATAAGCTCTCTGCGATGCCTGTCATTGCGATGAGACGCTACACCACATCCTGTGTGACTGTCCGTTGTATGAAATCCAAAGACAGTCACTGGCGTCCGCTTTTGCGCGCATCGACAACAGCCAAATGTATGTGGACACTATTCAGTCAAGTACCCAAGAGAAGACATTGCAACAGAAGGCGACGAAAGCTCTGTTAAAATTTCTACGTGACACGGACTTGAACAAGCGACAGTAACAGCAATGTCACACACCGCGAAAGACAAGACTTGACTATGACAGAGTGTGCGTGCGTGTGCTGCTGAATGGGCTGTTTCTCTCTTCCCTCTCTGCTCTCTATCTTTCATCTCCCCCATCCCTCTCCCATGCGCAGGGTAGCAAACCGGCTGCCTATAGGCTGGTTAACCTCCCTGCTGTTCTTTTCCCCTATTTTCCTTCCTTCCTTCCTTCCTATAAGCTATTTACTCACCACGTAGCACGTATTCTTCAAATGGCCGACGGTCTGCAAAGGCGCAACTTGCCCATATAGCACGTTTGAAGCACTTTATTTTCAGAAAGACTCCTTAACTCGCCCGATGGGCTTCGTCTGCGTGAAGGGAAATGTTACTGCACATGTGATTTGGGTATGGGCCTCTGGGTAGCGGGGAACAGGGAGATTAGAAAAAAGGACTATCGGCTAGCTAGATAGGCCTCCTGTGCACGAAGCCTTTGAGTCTACCGGTACGTCACAGCGAAGTAAACCCATTCCTAAACGTAAGAATACGTATGGTACCGAATCACTGATTAGATCAAGCATTAATACATCCAATAAGTTGGACAAAAAGTGTCCCTCGAACGTGCGACGTGTTGACACACCTCTTAAGTAGCTTTGTTTGTGCAACGTCTCCTAGAAATATTTTGGAGGCATTGGTTTATGCTCACGGCCATGTGTCTGTACGTTATTTTTCACCAAGAATAATTCTGTGTGTGATATCTGCGACAAAGACGTTGTTCTAATTACTGCAATCATTTAAGACGATGGCCTTGTACCGGCAGACTTCATTACTCAGGCTAGCACACAAGGGTTTGTCGGGCAGCTGTCACCTCGCGCAGAAGTTCCGCCCCTTCTGACGGCTTCCGAAGAGAACCGTGTTTTTATTTTTTATCTTTATTAAAATTTGAGTCAAAGCAAACGACCCAAGCAGGAGGGGCTTAAGAAGAATAGTACAATATCATAATGAATACGGAAGCAATATTGCAAATATGCATCAAATTATTTCCAGCGTTAGAAACGTTGCCATAAGTACATAACACGTAGAAGTCCAGAACAAAAAAGATAAAAAAAATCACAGCATACCCATGGGCCAAATGTGAATGAGTGAGGCGAAATGTCCGTCCGCCCATCTAAGCACTCATTCGTACACCCATGCGTCCGTGCTTCTGTGCATCCATCCACCCGCTCATCCATTTAATCATGCATCCGTCCGCCAATCCATGCGTGCGCCCATGCGTCCGTCCGTGGGTCTGTCTATCCGTGCGTGCATCCGTTCTTCTGTGCTTCCATTTATGGTTTCGTCCATCGGTCTCTCTGTCCGTTTGTCTGCCTGTCTGTTTGTCTGTCTGTATGTCTGTTTGTCTACCAGTCTGGCGACAAGCACGAGCTGCCGCGGCCCTCCACGCCCGCCGCTCCGCTTTGTCCACGCCCCACCAACGCTCCGACACGTACGGCGACGGTCCAGGTGACTGAGAGAGGCACTCCTTTTTCGCGCACTCAGGCACAGCTCACGCAGCAGCTAAACGGGGAGTAACAATACAACGCCATCTAGAATATCCTGACTCAACGGCAGTTTGAATATACTTCTATGAGACAGTGCTATCTATTTTAATGTTCGAAAGACACTGGTATTTACGCCTGACGCAGACAAGGTTAGACTAAGAGGAGCATCACTGCTAAAAGTTACACCATCTCCCAATATAGGAAAGTATGTGTGAATGCGAATCAATGAAAAGTTGGTGAACCGCACTCACAGAACCTCGTGTACGTCGCTTTAAGCAAGTGCCTCGCCACTCAAGGTCCTCTTGACTAACGCTGCCGGTGAGCATGACTGTCGCACTACTAAAAAGCCGGTTCCTCAATGCATACGCTGAGGCATTGAACCTGATCTTGTGCTAACCAAAGCAAGCAGACGCACTCTGTCTCATGGAGACGTGGAATGCGTTTCCACGATGAGCGTAGGAGGTGGGGAGCGTAAGAGAGGAAAGAGAGAGGGATGAGCATGTGCAGTGGAGGTCAGCACGCCACACTGCTGAAGAAGTTTTCTGTTGACTTCGCTGGCGAATCGGGAGAGAGAGGGGGAGCGTAAGACAAAAGAGGGAGAGGATGCGATTGCGCAGTAGGGGTGGTTCAATCCGGTGCCGCACACCGGATTGAACTCCACGATAAGCTGCATCACATCTAAAATAGGGAACACAAATGCCCCTTTATTGCGAAGGGAAACGATGAGCTGCAAAAATGAACACAGATGAATGGCACAAGAAGACGAAATGGACGAGAATAATCATTAAACAATAGTAATATTGTCAATATTGGACAGGTTCACTAGGCAAGTTTATCCAGTGTCTTATTGTCCGAGGGATCACTGAACACTTAAAGAGGGTAATTGTTGTGCTATTATAAGACATTAAAAACTCAGCATATCGAAGCCTCGTCCGTCTTTCTTTGAGCGAACTTATAAAAGTGTACTTGTGAAAGGATAAACGGCTGTCAATCAGTAAGAATGTGAATGCAAGACTGAAAATTTTTCACAATATAGTTACAACGTTGGAAGGTTATCAGTTATTATTAGGGCTATTAAAGAGCCAGCCGAGCATTTTCTTAGAAAAAAAGTGAATCGCACTGATTTGGGATTCATCACTGCTATACTCAAGTGATACATTTCGTGAAAGGACAGCAGCGTATGCGTATTCTAGTTTACGATGGATGAACGAGTATTATGAGCTTTAAAGACGAATGTTGTGAGGAACCTGTTTTAATTTGTGCTTTAGAAAGCAAAGTCTACAGAAAGCCGACTAAAAGTTCTTTTTGCGTGCCGCAAACCACGTAGTTTGATTGATTCATATGTGGGACTAGCGTCCCGAAACCACCATGTGAATATGAGAGACGCCGTAGTGGAGGGCTCCGGAAAATTCGACCACCTGGGATTCTTTAACGACTTAGTTTGAACGCCTACTTTTATCTTTCAACTCTGGTAATTCAAATGCGAAGCATTTTTTAGCAAACTTCGGTGACTTTGAGCGTAAGTTTCTACCTATCTATCTAACGCTTACGTTTGTGTGCTCTTGTAGTCAACCGCTTAACTTCACGTGCACTAAAATTAGGATGGAAGAGTAGGCTGGTTTCGCAAACATGACGCGCTAGTAAACACATGAATACTGTCACATTCCTGAGAACTGGATAACCTCCCTATCCTTCTTTCTTCCTTTTTTCTTTTCATCCTCCTCCTGTCACATTGCCGTCGCGTACGTCGTCTAACACTACCCGCCATACAGTGGCACATAACCACGGGTGAGTATGTGCCACTGATATGCGTGTATGTACCACAGGTGATTGACACTTAGTATCTACCGAGGAACGACGAGAACACACATGGGCAATTTTAATGCGTGAGCGTTACCTGACATCGGTAGCGTTGGCAGCGATACCTGACATTGGTGCAGCGTTCACCTGACGAATGCAAAGAATAGATGTCAGGGTCCCAGCTAGAAAAGGACCTAAGCATTCTGCCTGGCAATGAAGCATTCCACCACAGAGCTACGCCAGGTCTCGGAGTAACTTTTCAAATAGCTGCTAATCTCCGTGACACGTCAATAGTTGTTGCAGTGCAGCCTATCCAATTTTTTAAACTTACATATGTACTCCTTTGATACAGCCGTCACGTCGAATTAATGTCAACTGTGGTTAGGTGCCATGCACTTAATTTTGGTAGCGGTTTCAGGGCCAGCGTCTTGGTGAGCATCAGCGCTTCCTATCAGCTTCTAGTGTTGCTAGTACGCATGTTCCGGTTGGCATGGTTGCTAAAGAGCAAACAACTGGTTATATATACATCTGCAACTCTTCAACATACGTCTGTGCGTGCGACGTTTGTGCATACATTTAGCGTCATTTCACGACGTGCTACTGAATAAAAAAATTCTGACATGCTTACTTTCCCTCCACATGCTTCGCGTAATATCGATTTCCAAAGTACGTGTGATCTGCTGAATTTATTGGTTCTAGTGATTTGACTGAATTTTTCAAAGCGTCAGAGTGTGCACTCATTCATCTAGTTCAGGAAATTGAGCAACCCAATTCGTTACGTCATTTCCCATATTATTCTGATGTGCTCTAAGTGCTGTATTCTTATCAGCTATCGTATTCGAACACACAATTCTTTTAGCAAGGCCTCAGTGCTAGAAAGAAGGTAGGATTAAACGTCTTCACAAATCAGATGGAAGCACATAGAGAAAACATCAATTGCACAGCTGATAAAGAATTATTCTTTTAAGTTGGCACAAAGATAGCTCTAAACTGAGCTAAATTGCCAACCGGAACAAGGCAAAAGAATGACCCGTTAGACCACATGCTTGTTCCCGGTTCACCTGAAAACGCTATTTCTACACAGGTCCCAGTTAGTAAACAAATTTGAAGAAAGAGTTCCATGGGGCGCATGCATTATATCTCGGACCTCAAAGACGCCGACATAGCCGCCACTCCACTACCCTGCAAGTTCTATATGTTCTTGAGACGCTAGGCGAGACCCAATGGTGGTATTTCCCTTTCACGGAAATATACGCAAGCGAACTCTCGAGAAGAGTGGTTGTGACTTACTGTCAAAATAAATTCGCAGACGACAATGAACTGCGTCACACGATTCAGATAGAGGCCACTCAATCGACCGTGAATTCGAACTCGAACGAATACAGCAGCGCGATCTAGCAAAGGCACCTGCAAACTCACCCTTCAGTGCCGCGAGGCTATCACACTGTAAATTGTGAAATATCCTTGAACCATTCTTGAAATTTCCAAGTGAGCATTCATTTTTCCTATTTATTGATATTACCCGCAGCGCCAAGTGGCGTTGCCGTCAGCGTGAAACACTGACCACAAGATTCTAATTCGAGGGGGGGGGGGGGCACTTGTTTCATTTAAAATAGGTAATTGCCAGAAATACTACCACAAAATAATGCCACTGTTAACGGATATATAAACCACTGCAAAAGCAACCCTCACAATGGCAGGGTAATAGCGTTGTTCTTGTGATTGGCGCCTATTCAGCGCAGATTTTCCAATAGAGTCCACTTAATCAACCACACTGGTCGCCTTAACTACGAGTGGCGCTGCGTAAAACTCCCAGAGGCTGTGCGTACAACAATATCCTGAGAATGAAATTCAGAAACGCATTCCGTCGAAGCTATTTTAGGGGAGCATGAAATGTGTAATTCGAAGCATGTGCATTCGGATGCCTTTCTTTCCCAGTTTCTTTCTCACTTCGGATGCATCTATTTCTCATTTTCGGTTCGGGGCTAAATTTTAATGGCTCAATGCAAGAAACAAGACCTTGTGATAAATTAGGCTTCAACGAAGCTGTCCTCTTCCGACAAATATATATATAAATATATATATATATATATATATATATATATATATTGTTATGGCGTTTATTAGCCGGCACACAGCGAGTCTACACAATGGCGACAGTAACGGCCAAAACACGGGGTCTCCGCGCGAGCGGCGTTCTCTTTGGGCAGACCCACTAGAAAGCACATAAGAGTTCGACCCACTTCAGTGTTCGGCGGCTTCTGTACAATTACCCCGGGGTCGAAGAGGGAGCCGCCTGGCGACCTAACAGCTTGTCACTACGAGCGGGTCATAGTAAGCCTTCAGACGCTCCACGTTGACTATGTCGCGCCCGCGGCGGCGCATGTCCGAAGATTGTTCAATTGGCTCGATAAGATAGTTGACCGGAGATGTGCGCTCGATCACACGATAGGGACCTTCATATTTCGGGAGTAGTTTGGAAGAAAGGCCAGCTACAGAGGTCGGGATTGAGAGCCATACAAGGGAACCAGGAAGGAAGGTGGGCTCAGAAGTGGCGGAGCCATCACGAATACTCTTCTGCCGCTCTTGCTCATGCGTCGTAAAAGTCTTGGCAAGCTCGCGACACTCTTCAGCAAGCCTGGCGGTCTCGGAAATAGGTGTACACTCAGATGGATCCGGCGTGTACGGGAGTATCGTGTCGATGGTGTGTGACGGGTGCCTTCCGTACAGCAAAAAGAAAGGTGAAAAACCAGTCGTGCTCTGAGGGGCGGTGTTGTAGGCGTAAGTGACGAAGGGCAGTATGGTATCCCAATTCGTGTGGTTGGCGGCGACGTACATCGACAGCATGTCGCCGAGGGTGCGGTTAAAGCGTTCGGTCAGACCATTCGTCTGCGGGTGGTAAGCAGTAGTTTTGCGATGGACAGAATGGCACTCAGTGAGAATGGCATCGACGACTTCTGACAAGAAGACACGGCCTCGATCGCTGAGAAGCTCCTGGGGTGGACCGTGGCGCAATATAAATCGATGTAGTAGGAAGGACGCAACATCACGCGCAGTAGCCGCAGGGAGAGCGGCGGTTTCGGCGTATCGCGTTAAATGATCTACGGCGACGATGGCCCAGCGGTTGCCAGTGGACGTCAGAGGAAGTGGTCCGTACAAATCGATACCTATGCGCCCAAACGGACGGTCAGGGCAAGGTAGCGGTTGCAGACCGGCTGGTGACATGTGTGCGGACGGTTTGCGGCGTTGGCAAGCGAGACAGGAGCGAACGAACTGCTGGACGTAGCGGTACATCCCGCGCCAGAAGTAGCGTTGTCTAATGCGATGGTAGGTTTTGAATACCCCAGAGTGCGCGCACTGTGGATCAGAATGGAAGGATTCACATATCTCCGACCGCAGACTGCGGGGTATCACGAGTAGCCACTGCCGGCCATCGGCGTCGTAATTGCGTCGGTGTAGGAGGCCGTCACGAATGGCGAAATGGTGAGCTCGACGACGCAAGGCACGCGTGGATGGCGTTGCGGACGGATCAGAGAGCAAGTCGATCAGTTGGGCGATCCAATTATCCTTTCGCTGTTCGGTAGCGATGATGTCAACATCAATGGCAGAAACAACAACCGAGGATACTGAGCAGAGCACGTTAGCTTCAGGCAGAGGGGAGCGCGAGAGGGCGTCGGCGTCAGCATGCTGGCGTCCGTTGCGGTAGAGGACGCGGATGTCGTAGTCTTGTAAGCGAAGAGCCCAACGGGCGAGGCGGCCTGAGGGATCCTTCAATGATGACAGCCAGCATAGTGCATGATGGTCAGTGACGACATCGAATGGGCGACCATACAAATAAGGTCGAAACTTTGTAAGAGCCCAGACGATTGCCAGGCACTCTTTTTCCGTGACGGTGTAGTTTGTCTCGGCTCTTGTGAGCGTACGGCTTGCATATGCCACAACATAATCAGGGAACCCGGGTTTGCGCTGCGCCAGGACAGCGCCCAGGCCTACACCACTGGCGTCCGTGTGCACTTCTGTTGGGGCCGTAGGGTCATAGTGTCGGAGAATGGGAGGAGACGTCAACAAGTGGCGGAGCTTCAAGAACGCGTTGTCGCACTCTGACGACCACGAATTGAGGGGCCCGTTACTTCCGAGGAGCTTCGTCAGCGGTGATATAATCGTGGCGAAGTTTCGTATAAAGCGTCGGAAGTATGAGCACAGGCCCACGAAACTACGCAGTTCTTTGACGGACGCAGGTTTTGGGAATTCGGCCACGGCCCGAAGCTTGGCTGGGTCAGGAAGAATGCCATCCTTGGACACGACGTACCCTAGGATGGTGAGTTGGCGTGCTGCAAAGCGGCACTTCTTCAGATTTAGTTGCAAGCCGGCATTGCTCACACGTGCGAAAACTTCTTTTAGACGTTGGAGATGGGTGGAGAAATCTGGAGCGAAGACAACAACGTCATCGAGGTAACACAAGCACGTTTGCCATTTCAAGTTGCGCAGTACGGTGTCCATCATGCGCTCAAATGTCGCAGGTGCATTACAAAGACCAAACGGCATGACGTTGAATTCGTACAAGCCGTCGGGTGTGATGAAGGCAGTCTTCGGTCGAGCGTCATAAGCTAGGGGTACTTGCCAGTACCCCGAGCGCAGATCGAGAGAAGAAAAAAATTGGGCTCCGTGAAGGCTGTCAATTGCGTCGTCGATGCGCGGCAGTGGGTAGACATCCTTGCGAGTGATCTTATTGAGCCGTCTGTAGTCCACACAGAACCGCACAGAACCATCTTTCTTCGCAACAAGAACAACAGGAGACGCCCATGGACTGTCCGAGGGCCGAATGACGTCGTGTCGGAGCATATCGTCAACCTGCTCGTTAATTAGCCGGCGTTCAGCAGGCGACACGCGGTATGGACGTTGCCGTAATGGTGGATGGGCACCAGTGTCAATACGATGCGTAAAGGTGGACGCGCGACCGAGAGAACTTCGCCCGACATCGAAAGAAGAACGGTATTCTTGCAACAGGTCTAGAAGCTGGGAACGCTGCACTGACGTAAGGTTGTCATCAATGAATGGGCCAAATACATCAGGAGATGATGGGTCAGAAGTAGAAACAGCACTGATGGTACGTGAATCGGGACAACGCGAGTCTTCGGGTACGTCCAGGACTTGTGCGTCGTCGACTGCTTCCACTCTGCCGAGACATTCCCCTTGAATCAAGGTAACAGTGTACGGGGATGGGTTGGTCACAAAAATAGCGGCGTTGCCTCGGGTGATTTGCACGGTCGCGAAAGGTACTAGCAACCCTTTCCTCCTGGAAGCACGGTAGGATGGCGAAACAAGTGCAATTGTGTCGGAGAGACCGGTGCAGTATACCGATACGCCCATCGTCGAGCTTGGAGGCACTATAGTATCGTCTTTCACAAGAATCTTGTTCAGTGTCGAGGGACCGTCTTCTGGTGTCAAATGCGAGAAGGGCGAGAGTTCAATTTCGGCGGCGGCACAATGAATGACGGCGTCGTTGCGGGAGAGAAAATCCCATCCCAAGATGACGTCATGAGAGCATGCAGGAATGATGATGAATTGGGCGACATACAGAAAGTCCTGAACGACAACGCGAGCTGTGCAGCCTGCTGTAGGATTAATACGATGTGAGCTAGCGGTACGAAGGGACAGTCCAGAAATCGGCGTCGTCACTTTTCGAAGCAAGCGGCAAAGGTTTTCGCTCATAACTGATACCGCAGCTCCAGTGTCAATAAGAGCAGATGCATGAACACCGTCCACAAGCACGTCAATGACATTAGATGAGCGGCTCTGAGGGCTTTCACAATGCGATAGCGTCGCAGTCCTTGCCTCTGGGACTGCGACGACTAGTTTTCCCGCTCATGAGCAGAAGAACTTGGCCGCATGGGGGACAGAGACCGACGTCGTGGAGACGGCGACCTTCGAGCAGACGGACCTGGGCGAGACGACAGTGGCACAGACGGCAGTTCCTCGTTATACGAACGGCTAAGGTGGCCAGCAACAGGAGAAGTGGGAGCCGGCTGTAGTCGAGAGCAATAACGGGCGACGTGACCGGCGTAACCGCAAGCAAAGCAGATGGGCCGGTTGTCGGGTGTGCGCCATCGGTTTGCCGGGGTGGGTCTCGCCCGGAACGGTGTCTGGAAAGGCTGCATGGTGGGCTGAAAATGAGGCTGAGGGGTTGCGCCAACTTATGCAGCCGGCATACCCGCTGCAAAGGAGGGAGGTCGTGCGGCAGCTTCGGCGTAAGTCACTGGTGCAGGCGCTTGAACGACTGGAGGCGGCCTTGCGACCACTTGGGCGTAACTTGGGGGTGCAGGGGCCGGAAGTTGTTGTGGGTGGTACGCAGGCATGACCTCCGCTATTTCCTGCTCAATCGCTCGGCGGATGGGTGGAAGAATGGTAGGGGCCGATTGTTGAGCAGCCGGTGGGTGGGCAAAGGGCAGGAGAGAGAACTGCCGCGCGATTTCCTCACGTATGAAGGACTTGAGATCTGCCAGCAGTGCCACCTGATCACAGCTCGCTTCCAAGCCTGCAAGCCCTGCATCTCGTGATGTGGAGCGACGGGTCATCGAGCGCTGCCGGCGGAGCTCCTCGTAGCTCTGGCACAGCGTGATGACCTCAGCTACTGTGCCTGGGTTTTTGGCAAGCAGCATCGTGAAGGCATCATCGTCAATGCCCTTCATGACGTTCCGGATCTTGTCTGATTCGGACATGCTGTCGTTCGACTTCTTGCACAAGTCCAGGACATCTTCAATGTAACTGGTGAATGACTCACCGGCCTGCTGAGCGCGTTCGCGTAAGCGCTGCTCGGCTTGCAGCTTGCGAACGGCAGGGCGACCAAAAACGTTGGTGATAGCAGTCTTGAAACCGGACCAGGTTGCAAACTCGGACGCGTGGTTGGTGTACCACAAACTTGCAACGCCCGCAAGGTAGAACACCAAGTTTGTCAACTTGCCGTCCTCGTCCCATTTGTTGGGGACGCTCACGCGCTCGTAAATGGCGAGCCAGTCCTCCACGTCAGTGCCATCGGCGCCCGTGAAGATGGGTGGATCGCGGATCCTGGGGACACCGGGACATGGGGGTGGCATGGGAGGAGGCGTTTGCTGAGAGGCGTCGTGGGACATGGTAGATTGCAGCGTACGTGAGCGTAGTTCCAAGGGCATCGAAGGGATCGTAGCACTCTCCACCAATTTGTTATGGCGTTTATTAGCCGGCACACAGCGAGTCTACACAATGGCGACAGTAACGGCCAAAACACGGGGTCTCCGCGCGAGCGGCGTTCTCTTTGGGCAGACCCACTAGAAAGCACATAAGAGTTCGACCCACTTCAGTGTTCGGCGGCTTCTGTACAATATATATATATATATGTGTGTGTGTGTGTGTGTGCTCTTTTTAACTCGAAGTACAAAACAAATAATGACTAGCAGTAAGCCTGAAAGCCAGAAGAAAGAAATCAGAGTAATTTCAACGGCTAACCAATGACTGCCATAGCGAGAAATTGCGACATCACACGAAGAATAACAAGTAGCTTCAAATTTGCAGCGTGCTCCTCAAGCACAAAGTCATACAAATAGAACATGTAGAAGGTGATTTCTAGGTAAAAAATGTCATAGATCGGCATGCAGCGTGCTGCTCAAGCACAAGCAAGAATGATCGAAGGAAACGCACGAGTGTACACAAGACAACAAAAACTAAAGACTGTCACACATGTTACTTCTTGGTGTTTGGGCTGCCCGCAATGGGTGACCACTGAGCACAGTCAGCGCGTTGTTTTTTTTTCTTTATTCTGCGACACCTGAAGTGACCCCTTAGCGTCTCCTGCCACGCAGTGGCGTTAGATGCATGGTGTGCCCGGTGTCAGACATCGCGAGTAGGTGCCAACAGGGTTCATTTTTAGATTCTAAACAGCTCTTGCATGGGGCTGTGTCCATCCCTCGTCGACCGTCTACTCCTTCACGCAGCCCAACTATCCTCCTTTCCGCACATGAGCGAGAGAAAAAGATAGCACCCTCTCACGGGAGCGCGAGGAACAGGGAGAAGGTGGCTGAGTGCAGCTTCCGCTTCGTATCTCCTCTACCGCTTCTCTCTCCACCTCAGCTGTGCGCTCGTGCATAATGCGGCGCATGCTCACTTCATTGCACTCTCGTAGCAGCGCTAGGTTTTCACTTAGCGGCACACACAGGGTATTAGACACAAATGGGAGGAGCGAGGACATAAGTGGTACATAAGATATACACAACTCCACACACAATTGAAACATACACAAAAACACACAAATGGAAAGAACAAATGGAAACAGTAGGGCACATCAGCACTGTTTCGCATCTCCACATAGTTTCCTTTAGTGGGAGATAGTGCAATTTATTTTCAAGAAACAGTGTACTCAAGAATTTAATGTTTGCATCGCCTGCTTTGCGCTCAATGCATTCAGGTCTGCTCATTCCACTTGTTCATGTTTTGCATATTTTCCTTCAGTGAGAGTTGCGAAAACTTATTTAGTGCTTGTCTCAAGGGCAGAGGACTATCAGGCAAGAATGTTCATATTATTGAACAAAAGCTTACAGCCTACAATCACTGCATAGGTTTGAGATATCAGTCAGAAAAATTGCAGATTGCTGGATGCGTTGTGGCGATAATTCGATGCATTGTACACAAAGAACCCTCCTAAAAATGCTTTTTAATTTTATGTGTTAGGTAAGTGCATTAGATACATTGCTGAGGAAGTTTAGCTCACTGACTCAGCGGCTTCGTCTTTAATAAATGCATATTGTTTAAATGCGGTCGCAATGACAAAACTGTGTCCATTCGTCCGGGCTCTGGACGTTAGTACCTATGTCTGTCAAGACATATTGATTTAGAGATAAATGTAAAAACAAACCATATTTTCTTGCTACGGTCGAGTACCACCCTAATTGCTATGCACCCATTGCGATCATCACTAAAAGCTGCAGATTGTGAACATGAAATCATGAGACTCTATGGCAGAGGTGGTACAAAACAACCTAAATATGGGGTGATGTGAGAGATGGATTGCTTTAAATAGATATGTGTGGTGGAAAGTGGCTATTCGTTTGGTTCCCTATAAGGAGGGTGCAGTCAAAACCGTATGCTCTCACTATAGCAACGATTCAATTCATTGACGTTTTCAGTCGACTGCTTTGCCGTATTTTTTCCGTCAATATAGTTAGGACACTTAAGAGTCACCTCTATTTAACAACCATCAGACATTCGAGCTCTTTCTTCATGATATTATTGAATATTGGTCATTTGTGATGCGTGGATTAGAAGTTCGATCTCTTACTTTTTTTTGGTGCATGCTTCTCTTTTGCTTTTTCTCTGGTGCAAAACAAATGCGGGGTTCTTGTACAACACCTTTCTTGCGATAGATTTTATCTTCTCGAAGGGAAACACGACGTGTTCGCAGGAGAGAATCAAGTCTTCGAACGCGTTCCCTAATTAGCTGAACTAATTAGCGTCCAAGAATGGTCAAAGCGGCGCTGACAGGAATCAGGCGCGTCCTTTCAGAAATCCGAGAGGCGTCGGCGCGCGACGTAAGTGGGGTTGACAGGTTCTCGGGCGCTCGCAGGGTGAGCGCTTCAATGGCCCGGCGCTGGGACACTCGTGTGGGAGGACAGGGCGCGCGCAGGCATCTTGGATTCTTCGTCAGACACAGCTCCTGGTGCGTGATCCCTTGCAGAGAGGCGCCTCCGTTTTCCCGTAAGCCCCCCTGACGACGCGCACCTGTGCATTCCAAATCAACGCTAGCAGCCACCTGGAGGTGACGTTCGTAAAACTATAAGCAAAACAACCTTCGTGAAGCAGTTGCGTCGAATATGCGCATATTGCGAGGTGCGCTCCGGCCCACACAGAAACCAAGCCGTCCGTAAATAATGAGAAGATATTACGAATGAGAGAATCATAACTCTTGTTAAGAAGAAGAAAACAAAGTTCTATAAATGAAGGGGCACAAGTGCATACTTCGAGGGGCACACGGGCTCCCACAGGGACCTAGCCGTCCGTGAATAGTGAGAAGATATTTCAAATGAGAAAATCAAAACTCGTGTTAAGAAGAAAAAAAAGGGCCTAGAAATATAGAGGAGAACAAGCTGTACCCTTATATACAGGTACTGAAATTGACGTATGAATACGTGACAGAAAGAGGCCGAGAAGACTCTCTATCATATGTTCTTGCAGGTGCGTGAGATGCCTTCCTAACAGTGGTGAAACCAGAACTTTTTTTCGAAAGGAGATGGGAACGGTGAGGCAGAGAAGGGGAAGGGCGCTCAAGTCTCAGCCACCCAGATATATTTTGATGCAAATGTGTGCGTATATACACCACGTTGAATTAGATTTGGGTGCACGTTGAAGAACCCCATGTGGTCGAAATTCTCAGAGCCCTCCACTGTACGGCGTTTCTCATAATAAAATGGTGGTTCTTGGTTGATAAACCTTCTTCAAATCAAGAGAGGAAGCTTTAAACACCTTTCAATCCTGGCCACGTCATTCTTTATGAACTTAGTAACCAGCTTATGAGAACAATGAGTTCGCATGGTTGCAAACTTGTGATATATGTAACAAAAATACTTACATACCGCGTTTGTTTTATACAGTTTTTTTGCCTACGGCTTGAGCCTCGCATGCTGCAGTGTGCTATTTGGTCATTTCTAGCCCTTACGCCAGTCGCTACCGTTAAATAATTCGACTTAGGAGTCTAAACTGATAATTTGTTGTCCATCTCGTATAATCAGCATGAAGTCTGCAAAAACGCTGAGCAAATGTTTAAGCTATTCGTGTTACGACAATGAAGACGAGGCAACTTCGTTGCCCGACAAGACATCCTGCTGACCTTAAGGTATAGGGTTTTATTTCAGTCACTGTAGTCGCATTTCAAATGATGGGAAATGCTGAAGAGCCGCAATACTGTATTATTACACGAGAAGATATATGAACAAGCAGTATGATCAAGGAAAAAAATTCAACGTTGCATGCTTTGATGTCTTCGAACATCAACCCCCTATTAACAAGGTTGATGATCTCTAGTTTAGAAGCTGCCTATTTCTGTAACATTCACAGAATGTCGACGTAGTGATGACCTATTGAAATGAATTGAATCCCGTTCTTGAACACGTGTAGTTGTGCGTTCCTGCTTAGAAGATTACGGATTATAAGCTAAACGGCACCAAAATATGACGGTCAAACAAGTAGAGTGAACGTCAGCGTTGTCTCCCATGTTGCTCTCTTGCGCGCTGCTCTCGTTAAGTCTGTACCAACTAGACTAAGCCGTCCCTGAGCTACTGCAGCTGTTGGGAACGGCAGGGAGCCCACACGCATACCATATTCGGAATTCGGTTTGGGAACGCGAAATAGTTGCCTCTTTTTTTCTATGCTGTTTCTCAACTCAGAGTTTATATGACCGTGTGGATTACCGGTGATAATCTCCGAGGCTGTGTTTCACCGAGAAAATCCCGACCATGCGTACGAGTTTCATTCTAAGAGAAAGCGCCAGGAGAACCAGGTCTTAAATGCAAACCTCGCTTAACTGCCGCTTTCTGATCCTGTGTGAACAAAGCTTTGGGCTCAAAAGTTCCTTCCCCCACTTTCTGCTAAGAAATTTTAGCGGGGCTTTTTGATAAGCTGTAGTTGATTCAAACTTGTAAGAAAATAGGTAAGATGCTTAACGGACTAGAACGGAGCGAAGAATGTACACCCGTGTTTGTCAGTTCATGTCTTCTCTTGGTCCTGGTACCTTTAGCCCCATACATGATTTTTTTGTCATAAACAACTTCATTCTATGAGAACCGAAAAGCGCCAATCAGTGGGGGCTGCATGCGGAAGCTTTGATAGAAAGAGATGTTGAGAAAAAGAGGCGTGAACGCTTCCTCAACAAAGAACATACGCCGTGCCAAGATATTAAGTGTCTAACAAATGCTGTCCCTTTTTAACATTTCGAGTACTTACGAGACGTTACAGTACACACGTCATACGCGACGTCATACGCGCACACGCAGCGTTACAGTCGCATCAACCGAATTTCCTTTACGTAGGTAACGAACTACGTTATGACGTACGTCACTGAGGTACTCCGTTTTTTTTTTTTTTCAAAACGGCACCAAGTCCCACGTACATGGTATTTTGGGATTAGTGTTGTGAAACTCAAAACTGCTGTGTAATACTAGCGAGAATTTTCTGTTAGTTCTCTATAAAAAAGTGTTTAACAAAGAAAACGAGCTTCTAAATACGACCTTCTTTCTTTCATTCATACATAGCGAGGGTTCTGCGAGATTTCGTGCCTTCGGGTAGTATGAGACAGATTATTGGTCGGCTGTCAATGTCACCGGCTACGGGATGCCGACACGCATAAGGAAATCTTCTCACACTCGTCGTAACGACTGTCTCGCGGCACAGACCGACGCTCCCACGTTTAAGTTTACATATACAGCCCATAGAGCGAAAAGGGGAATAGCCACCGTGGTAGCTCAGTTTATTGAGCATTGGATGCGTTCTTCAAATGTTACAGGTTCAGTCCCTGGCCGCTGATGATTAGGTTTTCGCCCGCTCTTTATTCTTCACATTTACATTACAATTATATCTAATAACTTATCCGATACATTCCTGGGCATCATGGTCGGTTAGTTCTCATTCTTATTGTTTCTATCAAAGAAAACTTGCCTTCACTTTTACAGTTCTTTCCTTGAAGATATGTGCGTGTGTTTTACATATTTGTATTATTATTTAACTGAAAAGATGCAACCCAACACGGTCGAAAGGCATCATTTCGCGTGGGCCCTCCTATGTGTAATCATCCTTGTGCTTCGGCCTCTATCACGTTCGTGACTTTTGTCAGGCTTCCCACGGATATGCTCGTACTAATAAGGCAACGCGCAGCGGTAGCAGCAGCCATACATGCATGTCTCGCATCAATTTATTGATTGATTTGTGGGGTTTAACGTCCCAAAACCACCATATGATTATGAAAGACGCCGTAGTGGAGGGCTCCGGAAAGTTTGACCACCTGGGGTTCTTTAACGTGCATGTCTCGCATCAAGAGCGTTTTATAATGCTATCTTAATAAAATAGGCTTGGCCCAGAAAACGGTTGCCCCACTTTTCTGAAGGAAGCCTTCGAATGAGTAAAAAAACAAACAAACATCAAAGTGTGTGTAACGCGGCAGCACATAAAAGCTTTGAAATGAAGGTCAACTTATGAAATTGGGGCCGCAAAGTGCGCTATAACAAGCGAAAGCTGGTGGCATGGGTAATAAACTTATGAATAATTTTCCTTATGCACTAATGTTTCATGGACGTAAACCTAATATTATAGTGAACGTGTGTTCTTGAAACCACGCTTACTGGGTGAACAACGTGAAATGTCATGCATAACGTCGACTTTCTTAAAACGCTCAAACCAAAAAAAAGAGAAAGGAAGCTATAAAAACCTCGGACACATTTTTCTTTACTGTATAATCTGAGCAGTGGGGCTTTTAGATAGATTACTTTGTAATCTCCTCAGATCAGGCATGAGTTTCGAGATGACAAAACATTGTGTGCCGTTTGTGTGCGCTGCTAAAGGGCAACCAATATTTATATGGCCTCGTTTTGGCATAGTGTTTCAGGTTTCAGAGTGATATAGTGTGATCTTCCTAGCTGAATTGCCATGACCGAGTGCTGGGCGGGAGTCAGTTTGTTGTTTAAAAGTGAAATGTCAAGCCGTGTATTAAAGTGCAATCACTTCAGCGCCAAAGTGTATGGCGTATGCTAAACTGGACTGAATACAGCAAATACCTTTAAGTTCTAAACCCGTGTGCATGTGCATGTGCAGTCATGCGCAATAGGAAGCTTCTCGCAAGGGCGTCGACCTGCTTAACTTCCCAAGGTTCTAGCAGCACGTTTCATAACTATAAAAATCAAGATTATACGCATAGCTATCTCCCTCTTTGGCGGTCCCATGCTACAAGCATCGCCCTTACAAAAACCTCTACACTCGTTATTTTAAGTCTCCCATTCGTTGCGATCAAATCTCATCGTTCTGGGCATGTTACCTCAGATGGTGATTACAAAATTGCTGGGAACCATGTGTTAAAGCTGGCGCTTGGCATTGATTCGTCCGATCAGCTTCGTTAGACGGGAGTGATTGCAAGGAACCACCAAAAAGAGTGAGTGACGCTTGCGTGATACAACCTTCTCCTGGAAAGAGTATTCTGGGATGTGCCACTGTTTAAGTTTTTGGTCAACGCTCGCGCGGTATTATGGCCTTCGCGCGCGACTGTAAGTGCATGTACGTGCATGTGTGTGTGTCTAGCTGCATCGTGAAGCATACGAGCTGATCACAAAAGAACAAAAATAAACGGACAGATAAGTGCCGAAAAAGAACTAGACAGGAGCTAGTGGCTTGTCGAGCTTGTCGAGCTTGTCTAGCTTCAAAACTGAGCTTTTTGGTACAATAGAAGATATCGCAGAATCTTGTTTTGCGGAATTCAGAAGCAAAGAAGAAAAAAACATGTTCGCGCATTCCATGTAATTTCATGCATTCCATGCATTCCATGTAAGTGTCGCGCATTCCATGTAATAGTTATAGCATCCGGGGTGTAATGTTCTAAATCTACTATGGGAATATAATAAACGCCGCATAATAGGGCTGTGGCACTTTGGATCATCTGGCGCTTTTTAACATGCACTGACATCACCCAGTGCCTATGCTTCTACCAGTACGCAATGAAATGCGTCCGCCGTGGTCAGGATTGCAGCCACGACTGCTGGGCTGGCAACGCAACGCCGTAACCCCAGTTCCATTTGTTTGTACCCACGGGTGCCTCAGGCAAATAAGATCAGCTAAGTTGGAATGGCTTCTTTTACAATGTATTTTGCGTTAACTAGTTTTCAGTTCGATAGATTATTCACGAACACCGTTAAAAAACAAGACTGCTGTGACAGACATAAGTGATGTTCAAGATGTTGTGCTCTGTCGCAAATTTCACCCAATACATCCACTGTTTAAATTGTACATTCGACATCTAGGTTGTAATTTGTAACAATAACGTTCAGGTGTTTACAACTTTTTAAACACACTTCTGGTATATTCGTGGTTTATACGTTTCGAGAAGACCTATTGATGGGTTGATTCGCAGGAAACAGTACCGTTGCAACATTAGTATAAGTAGTGCTCGCAACGATGAATAAAAAAGAAACAAAACTATTTAATCTGAGCAATCCGAGTTTCCAGTATAATCCTTGCGAGCGTGAGCCTCGACTTTTCCTCGATGCGACCTGCTGCAAAATGCACGGAAGAAAAGCAGAGTGATAAAATAAATAGGCCCATTTGCTCCAATGACCGAATATCTGGCTTGTGAGATCGTAAGTACCAGCTTCTTTGCGTAATGCCTTATTTGTCGCACGTTTGTTCGACAGAAATGGCACCCTAATATATGCTTCTTGGAATCGCTGTACTCTTCTTGTGTAGGCACGGTGCATGGTTCTCTTGGTTCATGCCATTTTGGAGGATTGTGTACCTGAGGTCAGTACGTATGTTACGCCTTCCTCTATATTTACGTGTCCTTACAGTGCTTCGAGTGCGGGAGTATGCTTCTCGACTGTCGGGTAAACCACAAGAATAACTTACTGGTCGGTTGTGACTTGCACCGGCCATTCTCGCATTCATCGTAGTGAGTCTGCCGACATTTCACGACTTTGACATTTCCCTACTTTGACATTTCACGACTTTCTAGACAAGGTTTGGCAGTCGTCCTCATTTTGGATCTTCATCTCCCTCTCTTGTATTTCTTTTGCACGGTTTGACTTGGAAGCATTGGAAGTGCGTGACATACGGGATCTGGCACTCTCGTCTTCTTTTAAGGCGAAAGTCATAGATGCCTGATCAGTACGAGGAAAAGTGAGAACCGAGAGCGATGGATGAACGCGAGTATGCGAAAGATCATCGCGTGAATACATCACCACGTGACGTCATCGTGGCACTGCAAGTTTCCAAATTTCGTGAAGTATTGATTCTTTATCTGAACATCAATTTGACGTACCACAATGAAGTAATTGCATTAGGTTCACACTTGTTCAAAGGTGAATCGATCATGAAAGCTCTGCAAAACGACGTGAGGTGCTGCAAGCTTCCGATCCCTGCGATCTTGAAGGCCATGCAAAACCTGGAGTCAGCGCGGATTGGTTTCGGGCCGGATCAATACAATCCGTTAAAAAAAAACAAGAAGACGGTGACTGGCGCCATCTAGCCGTCTTGAGCTAATGAATACGGGGGGAGTGGTTTTGAAATAGGATAAAAGAAGAGAAAAAGTGATCCCCGCCACTAAGTGCGATACTTCAGCAGTAGCTCAAGAGGGAATGGGAGCAAGAGGAATTAAAAGGAATACAGTGAGAAGTAAATATTGAGAAAAGAAAAAGGTTGGGACACTGTCGAAGTAGTCCGAGGACTGAGCACCACCCGGCAAGAGCTACACGGCGTCAAGAGTTCGCGGACGGTGGGCCGATTGGCAAGAGGTACGCAAGGCATCGGAGATCGTGCTCCACACGTAATCCACCAAGTGAATTCTGAAGACGAATACGGGACCTTGCGTCTTCTTGTGCAATGTCTTGTGTAACGCTGATGACCGGATTAGCCGATACCCCAATTTGCGAACAAGTTCTAAGTAAACAGTCTAGCTATGAAAGATGCTTGGTTGCTACAGGACATGATTACCGCTCATAAAAAGACCTCGACGAAGAAAAAGAAAACACCTACGATGACCAGATGCACTGACAGGGCTTCTACACGACATCGAGTATAAAGGTAAGACAGTATTTGCTATAAGCCTTCACTGTCCTTTTCACAACTGGTGTCTCCTACTCCCCACTAACTTCTTGATAAAACACGTGCAATGTAAGCATCAGCAGTGTATGCAGATTTCGTTTGGAAAGAAGTGGGAGGTGGGGGCATCTTTTTGAAATGGTCATTTTTCACTCTGTATGCCATGGGACGAAACTTCGGCGAGGGGGGGCACAAGCCTGAAGCAAAATCCCTTGGCTATGCCACTGGTCAGCACTAACCGTTCAGCCAGTCGGGAGTTCACGCTTTGTGACTATGCTCTGCTGTTTCCGCTTGCGCAGTCACCAACGCAGAAAACAAAGAGAAATCAGCTTATCGAGCACGTTAGTCATGAGAGACGAGACATGGCGGGTTTGCCCCGCCACGGTTGTCCAGTGGCTAGGGTACTCAGCTGCTAACCCACAGGTCACGGTATCGAATCCCGGCTGCGGCGGCTGTGTTTTCGATGGAGGCTATAATGCTGTATGCCCGTGTGCTCGGATCTGGGTGCACGTTAAAGAACCCCAGGTGGTCTAAATTTCCGGAACCCTCCACTACGGCGTTTCTCATAATCATATGGTGGTTTCGGGATGTTAAAACCCACAAATCAATCAATCAATACCGGGTATGCAATCGTACGGCAAAGCCAATGCCACCTACTGTTCTCACTGTTTCTTACGTGGGCTCTGACGTTTTAGACCGCCATCTTTCGCTGTACAGACGTGCCTTAGGCTTGCCCTCGTCGCCCGACAGACGTGGAACGCCAAGCTTGGCGAACATTTTCGTGGCTTGCTGGTGTGCTCGTTGGCGACTCGAGAAGACCGTCTTTTTTGTGTGCGCGTAAACTGCAGCTTGGGTATGTGATGTGCTTTGTGCACGGGATAATTGTGTCATGTCCAGCTGCAAATTCAAATAGCCGGGCGATGCTGCGTGGCATGTTATCACGGCAAACGAACTGAATTTTCGAGTATTTTCGAGCGTTTTCTAAGCGCTCTAATTTTGAGCGTTTTCTAAGGACAGCCGAAGAACGAAACGGAAGCGTGTCGTTCGTCCAGCTGACGTCAACATCTGCTTTCTTCATGACCCGAAGGTACGTGTGCACTACGACATATTTTGAAGCATTTTCGATGCACCATCTCTACTATGTTCCGTTCTTTCTCTGAAATAAATGTGTCGTGTGTGCATCCGACTTCTTAGCGTCAGACATGCATGACCTTAAAATAATAAACGTGCGTGACATTTGCAGAGCAGGCTTTTTGCCTTCAGCGACTGTAAACATTTTGCTATTGGCAATTCGCACCATGGACTCCTTGAATTACCTTAGTTCACTTTGTTGAGAAACAAAAAAACGAAGGAATGCTGTTGGATTGCTCAGTGCATCGGTTTTGTGCATATGATTTTCTTACCAGTGTTAGGACCACTTTATTGTAGTATTAAACGTTTGCACCTGTCTCGCCAGAACCTTTGCCTAATGTTTCCTTACAACTTGGATACCTGTAGGCACTTACGGTACAGCGCTTTCTTAAGTGGTTTCCAGGTATGTCAGCTCTACTTCAAGCTAGAATATGTAAGAACCACTACCACATACCAAGTACCTGCAGTACATAAGAAGTGCCCACGGGGGCTACACGGTTTAATCCAGAGCAGGTACTAAAATTTTTCCCTGGCCCAAAACACATCAGCGAATACGCACCAGTGCGAGAGGGGCCAGAGGGAAAGAGGAAACACCACTCTTTGGGTCGGTAACGAGAATTTTTTTCTGAACAAAGAAAAACATTTTGTTTTCTTTTCCTAATGTAATCGCAATGCATTTGCGCAGAATAACATACTTGTGGCATCAGCACACTCTCTCCTCAATAACTACGTGTTTATGGAGAAGACAGATGTTCGAACGAGTGATAATAAAACTGCAGAAACTTTGTAAATGAGTAGGAATAGTTTTTTCTTCATGTTTAAGTTGTGTGTGTTGTGTGTGTGTGTGTGTGTGTGTGTGTGTGTGTGTGTGTGCGTGCGTAAATAAAGAAAACATGAATAAAATTTACCTTATTGAATTCGCCACTTTGATGGACCATCAAATTTTGCTCTTATAGATTGAGCACACGTTCGATAGTGCACATTTTTTTTTTTCTTGAAAGAAATGGCTCACAGATCAATCTCCAAACGCTCTCCAGCATACTACTATAATCCATTACTTAAACCGGCACCTTTTTTGATGCGAAAGGCAGAGTAAAACTGTTAAGCTTCTAAAACATGCCGCGAACACTTTATCTTCTAAAGGAAGATGAAGTTGACAATGAGTTCACAGCCTCCCTTTCGCGTGCTCGCTAGAGAAAACAAGTGACGTCATGGTGGCGGTGAGCAGACCTGACAATACTTGGGAAGTAAAAATTGCGCAAAATATAGACAAGGACAGAGGAAGAGATGACACCGCGCTGAACTCGCAACTAAACTTTATTGAAAGATACGCGCACATATATCAAGCATTTGATCTGGTCACCTGGACAACCAAAGGCGTCTGCGCATCAAAGCAAACAAGGTATGAAACAAGCCTAATCGTACTGATAATCAACACGTGTGTAACAACCACGAAAACACAAAAAAACGTGCCTTACTACTTGACAAAAACTTGGGGAACGATCTCCAACAAACTAACAATCACCTTAACGTGGCAGCGCTGAACCCAGGTACCGAACTTCTTTTTCACCATGGGCCACAGACGGCTTGCTCACACACCTTTCCCCTACTTTTCAATGAAAAAAGCCTCCGTCACTTCCTTGGTGCACTTATCTCGATGTCCAAAGAAACAAGTGGCTTTATCTGCCAAAGGTTGGCAGCCACACTCCCTACAATGAGCTGGCAGCTGCAACCCGCCGGAGGCCGTTGAAGATGTTAAGTGTTCTTTTAGCCGAACGTTAATGCACCGCCCGGTTTGTCCTCTGTAACCCCCCCCCACATGACAATGGCAACATATATACAACACACGATGTACACTGAACATATTTATTTTTTTTTCTTCTCCGGACAGTACGAGCAGGTCTTTCGTAGACCCGAACTTCTTTTATGCACGCGGGAGCAAATGGAGGACAACTTCTTGGGAGCGGACATCACCACGCGTACCCCATACCTACTGGCCACATTTTTTTCAGCAATGTGAAAACTTTTGTGCTTAGGGTACCACAACTGGTTTCTTTTAATTGCGCACGCGCTCTGTTCTCCTGTGCGTATCACTTACGCCTTTGACCCATTTGATTAGCTTTTGACAACTCTTAAGACTCCGCCAACTTCAGCCTCTCAACCTGGCTCATGAAACTTGCTTTCAACGCATGCGTGCACGTTTTCAGTAGGGCACTCCGCAGCGCAGCATAAATAATGCCGGACTTAACTATCTTAGAATGGTTTGAGGTGAATGGCAAGATACCCCGGGGCTTGTATCGCCAACACAAAAGTTCCTCGTGAAACCACATTCTAATATCAAGAAACTGAAGCTCTCCTTTTTCAGGCAGCTCATAGGTGAACTTGAGCCCATGGCAAGAATCCTTAATAAAGTTTAATATGTCAGCTCTCATGCTATGCTGACTGTTGGTTTTCATCACATTAAGGAAATCATCAACTTACCGAAAAATCCAGCAGGACATATTCATCAATTTATCGGCAACGGGCCTGTCGACTTGTCCCAGGAAAATATTACTTAAAACTGGTGCCACCATCCGATGCAAACACCAGAATTCTGGACATAAAATCCCCCTTTTCACTCGACACACATTGACCGCAAGTAAAACGTCAGCAATTCCAGAAAGTTTTCCAAAGAAACACCGCCACTGTTAACGAAATTAACTTCATTATTATCTTCAACCACACATGGCTTAACACTCTGCAGAACTTCAACATGCGGCAAGGAGTAAAACATGTCATAAATGTCGATGCTGAAAGCCGAACAAGAACCCGGGTTATTAGTTTTGAGAAGATCTACAACACCTTCAGAGTTCTTTGCTACAAAAGGGTCGACTACATTGAGGGCTTCCCGGTGCATCTGCAAGTAACACGACATCTCAGACAGCCAAGTCCCTTTTTCCAATACAATGGCTCTGAACGGGGAATCAAGCAACGTTTTCTTCTATAATTTTTCTTTCAGCTAGAGACACGCGGTAGGGTCAGCGGTGTACGATAGATGTGCCAACGGTTGGAATTTGATGTGCTGTAGTATTAGTGCGGCCCAGCTTAGACGAGCAAATATCGAAAGAATTTGCATGTTTCTGTAACAATGCGAGCAGCTGCTGCCTCTGAATATGTCAAGCCACTGTTTATAGCGGTGGTAAAGGCGGAGGAAAAAACATGCTCACCGAGGGAAGGCTCTTTGGATGCGATGTCCTGAAGTGGCTTGACAAATACAGGCTCAAAGTCGGCAACACGGGCCACAGTAGTGCCATGTGGCAGTAAAATCTCCGGTGTAGAGTTGACAGTGGTGACAAGTGTAGAGCCAATGAAAAAACTAATGACACCGGACGGAAGAACTATACCTTTACGAACGCAAAGTGGTGACGGTGAGACCAATACATCACCGTCATAGATGTCATTGGACGTAATGCTGACAATTTGCTCTTTTAGTGGCGGCAGTTTGATGTCTTTCGCAGCGACCAGACGAAGTGGCTTCTGATTGTCGTCGTCAAGCATGTAGTCGCTGTCTGTAAGGTGAACGACGGGTTGTCCACAACAAATAGCCGTGGAAGCAGATCATAGAAAATTCCACCCTAAAATTAGTTGGCGAGTACAGTGGGACAGGACAGCAAACTGGACATGATGGCGGATGCCATCGATGAAAGCACGCACAGTACAAAACGCGGAAGGGCAAATGACGTTTTCCTGGGCAGCAAATAACGTGGGGCCATCGTAAGGCGCCATTACTCTGCTTAAATGTTCACACAAATCAACACGTATCACAGACAATGTCGCACCTGTGTCCACCAAAGCATCGACTCGCACTTTCTCCACTTCCACAGAAACTATGTTACATGGGCCTGATGGAGGAATTTCAGTTCTAATTACGAATGCAGTTTTTCCTCCACAAACTGCATCATTTAGTTTTCCGAATGAATATCAGAGGAGAATGAGGCGGGCCGAAGAGGAGAAGTGGAACGGCGGAAGGGTGAAGGCGAGCGGCGTCTCGTGTTTCGGCTGTTCCGCGGTGCATTCAATGCCGGAAGAGATGGAGACCGGTGCGGGGGAGATGAATAACGCCGACATTGATAAGACGCCCCAGTGTACAAATCCCGTTCGCGCACGTTGTTCCAACGCTAATCTTGCTGGCGCTTTCGGCAGAAACGAGATATGTGGTCGCAATAGCCACAGTAGTAACAGACAGGGTGAGACGAGCGCCGCGGTGCGGAATAGAAGGCATTCGGGGCACCTGAAGATAGCAAGGTCATGTGGGCCGAAGGATCAGGGGGCACGGAATGGTAATTCACCGGGGGAGCGGCAGCAACTGACGCATAGGATGGCAGCGGCAATGTCGCGTGTGCGTCGCTGGGAGGCACGGCAGCAACTTGAGGGTACGTGGATATAGGCCAAGAAGCAGGTGGCTATACGGGCGCAGAGCCAGTCAGGGATGTAAGTTCCTCCCTGATGAGGTCACGTAAGGGCACTCCCGAAGACTGTGTAGGACGTGGTGTAGGAAGTGTGAAGCCCATATACCGCAATTCTTCACGTATAATGACCCGGATGAGGTCACGCAGATGGCCATGTGACGTGGAGTGGTGGTCACCAATGTCCGGTTGGAGGCGAACGGAGTCCAGGGCATCAAGGCGCTGGCATGTCGTCAGGGCATCAGCGATTGTAGCTGGATTTTGCACAGCGAGGGCATTAAAGGCAACAGGCCCAATGCCTTTCAATATATGGCGCACTTTGGCCGACTGCGGCATGAATTGATTGACACGCCGGCACAGTGCGAGGACATCCTCGATGTACGAAGTGTACGATTCACCGGGATGTTGTCGGCGAGTATCGAGTGTCCTCTTCGCGATGGCGGATTGAATGTCCGGTGTCCCAAAAACGTGTCGCAGCTGCTGCTGGAAGGTAGCAAAAGGATCAAAATGTGGGCCAGTTGGTGGAACGAAGAGAACGAAGAGAACGAAGAAGCTGGAAGGTAGCCCAGTCGGGAAGGTCAACGACGTGGTTAAAATACCATGTCTTCGCGACTCCGGTCAGGTAAAAAGGCGCGTAACGCAGTTTTGCGGCCTCATCCCACCTATTAGCGGCACTTACGCGGTCGTAGTCATCGAGTCAGTTTTCTACGTCTTCTCCCCGAAGACCAGCGAAGAGCGGGGGTTCCCGCTGATGTCCGCGTATGTAAGTAGGAGGGGCAGCTTGCGGCGGTACATGGTTGATGACATCAGCGCCGGCAAGCTCGATCTGGGACATGCTGCCGACTGTGGGAGCAGTAGGCGCAAGCGCACAGTCGGGACAGCCTCTCCACTCGGGCAGTCGGGCAGTCAGGCGCAAGCCCACTGTGGGCACAAGCGGCGGCCTGAACGAAGCTCCAGGGGGTAGCGCGGCATTCGGGAAGTCAGAGGACCGAAAATTCACCTCCACCACGTACGAAGTCTTGGTAGTCTTGGCTGCGTCAGTGTTATTTGAGGAAATACCTCGCAAAACAAACGGGCAGAGCCAGTACACAGACGATGAAGATGATGACGATGATCCAGAGTGGCAATGAGGACAAAGAGACAAGCGGATGATGGTGATTGTGATCATGCAGGGATGAGAACGATGTAAGGAACAAACGCTCACTATATATATATATATATATATATATATATATATATATATATATATATATATATATATATATATATATATATATATTAAGAAAAAAAGTGTATACTTAAGGGCTCGTTCTCCTGTGCTTTACACAATATTAATGAGATCTAACAGATAATAATGCCAGAGAAAGTATAGGGGAATCTATTAGGCCGAATTGTAATGTAAATATGAAGAAAAGTGGGTGAAAAGATAACTTGCCGTGGGCAGGATCTGAACCTGCGACCTTCGAATGACGCGTTCGATGCTCTAAACTGAGTTACCACGACAGCTATCCCCCCAGCCACTTTGTTTTCCTAATTCATTACGAGGGTATCGTACTGGCAGACATAGTGACTTTAGGTTGTATACGAGGGACTATTGGTCAGCTGCCCATTCGTAATAAGTTCACGTGCTACGTGACGCCAAATAGGCTCAAAAAGAGTGTGCTACACTCGCCGCCATGGCTACTGGTGGCGCTGACTGACATTCCCACGTTTATTTCACATATAAACCCAATAAAGGGGCTGGGGAGATAGCTGTCGTGATAGCTCAGTGGTAGAGCATCGAACGCGTCATTCGAAGGTCGCAGGTTCGGATCCTGCCCACGGCAAGTTATCTTTTCATCCACTTTTCTTCATATTTACATTACAATTCAGTCTAATATCTTCCCCTATACTTTCTTTGGCATTATCCTATATATATATATATATATATATATATATATATATATATATATATATATATATATATATATATATATATTATTTATATATATATATAGTATTTGGCAGCCTTGCGCACAAAAGAACTCGAAGTGGTCGTAGACAACTTCGAGACGTGGTGCAACGAAGCAGATCCGGTATGAACAAAGCTGTCTAGGTGTCTCTCGGGCACGTTCCTAGATTGCTAACTGTTCCAGTGCTCGCGTCCGCACATAGTATTTGTTTACACTCTGCTTTAACTTTGTCATGACCAGTACTCTCAGGGCTCAGACATTTTTCTGCGTACCTAAGTTACTGAATGTTGTAGGCAGTTCGCAAATATGTAATGCACTCAGAATGTGAGTCGAAGCAAGTCAAACGCCGATAAAAAAATCATGGCGTGACCTGTCGCCTTAACAAAGATTACTTTCAGCAATACTGTCAGAATTTCTGTTTCGTTAATAAGGCCGACAAGAAACGAAGAAAACAATGCGGCAGTTCGGCGATTCTTTATTAGGCACCTACATTCACAGAGATGATATCTCCAAACCCCCAACTGTGCATTGAGCTTGAGCCGTTTGTCATGTGAGATAACTTTGATTTAATCATCAGTAATAGCTGTCTTCTTTCGTTTATTGAAATGTCTTGTGGAAAGAAGAATCAGAAGGCCATAGGATGTACCAGATGTACTGAAGTATTTGAGAGTGCCTCTGGTCAAACACGGATCAAATTCTGTTCCCCATTCGTGAAAGATGGCTCATGGTTAATACGAGTTATAATAACTTTTGGATTTACGCATGTTATGGTGAAATAGCACTAGCGAAGAGAGTGGTTGAAAAGTAAATGATACAATGCCCCTTGGCAATTCAAATATCGTTTCTTGTTGCACTACAGAATGAAACAGCACTCAGCTGCTTCATTGTGCCTACTAATTTTCGTTTAGATATAACGTATCGGAGATTTCATGTAGTCCACCACTTAGACCATTGGGTTTTTCACAATAAAAATTGAGGGAATTAGGGCCTAAAGGGACACTAAAGGCAACTATTAAGCCGACGTTGATTGATGAATTAGCGGTCTAGAAACCTCGTAGCCCTTTCTTGGCACCTATGTTCCAAGAAAGAGCATATATTGAAATAAAGTTATGTTTAGTGGGCCGCATCAGCTTAGCACACTTCAAATTACCCGCCTCAAGAAGCCGAACGTCCAACGTCACTGTTGCCGTGCATAATGTTGCTCGGCTTCACTTCGTGGCCGCTGACACTAGTAGTAGCACAACAAAAGCAGCGGGAGCCACCGCAGCTACAACGGCCAATGATCAATTTCCTACCATTGGCTCCGAGATGGCCGCCGTGTTTTGGCTGAACTGGTCCCCGCTTGATGGGACGGCATGTCCGGTTTAACCACGGGAAAATATAACTTTTGAACCACTCGCCCTATTCCCTATAGTAACTTCCGGCGGTTATTTTTTCTTGAATCAAACAGAAACGAACATGCAGCATATTATTGCGTCTCTTGCTGCACGGAAGGTTTTTATTTAGTGCAGCTAGATTAATTACTAGTGATTATTTGTATGCGGTTCGTCTGACGTCATCGGCATCATTTTGAGAATGCACCACTGAGGCACACGTATTTTTGTGCATTTACCCTATTTTCTCCGCAAGTAGGGCACTGCTGTTGATAATATTGTCATTTTAGGTGTTGTAATACATTGCGCTTTCACTAAACTGTTATTAGATTTTGGTGTCGTTTTTAGGTCATTTGGGAACCTAGCCGTATATAATAATTAAAGAAAGAAAACCTTCAAAAGACTGAAATACCACCGAAGAATCTAGTCAGTGTTTTATACTGCTTCAATGTTAAGTGGTTTCTGCATTTCAGTCTTAGTATGTTCATAATCATGGCTTGTAACTGCATTTGAACTACATTCTAGTCTATCAATCATGCAGCTATAGCGAAAATACCGTTATCTTGTGACTGCAGACTACTTTAAAAAGACCATGCTTACTGACCATGTTTTCTGCCTCAAGGTTACCTTTCAAGATTACGATAATTATGTAATTGCCATGTTATTTTGTAAATGCGTGAAATGGGAGCGTCTTTGGAAGAAGTCGGCAGGGGAAGCAGGACGTTGAAACATCATTAGCTTTTTTTTTTGAAGAAGGGGTTGAATTTTGATCACTAAAATGAGAACTCTTTGGCTCAAACTAAAACGATAATATGAAACGACACCGTAAATGAAAAGCAAATAGATATCTTGAAGAAATGTAATCTTTCAGAAATACGCACCGTATTGTGAATGAAGAAGATAGCGAATGGGAAGCGGTGCGATTCATACTGATAACCTTGCACCTTAACGAAGCGTGCAGTTATAGCACCATTATACTTTGAAAAGTTTCCGCTTGTCTGAACTCCAAAATAGAAGCACAGAAATGTGACACCAACTAGTGTGCGAAATTGCTCCGTGAAAGCTTCGTTAGGTACAGACAATATAGCGTGCAAACAGGCTGAGACAGTGGCTCACAGAAATCAAGCAGTATTTTTAAATACTCTATTTAAAAAAACACTCCCCCGTTGCCTACGGTTCTCCGCACAATAAGAGCACAAAAGAATGTAAAGAAGAATTTATTGTAAAAAAGTATGTGCTGAATGGTTATGCGGCTGTTTGTTGACAGCTGTATATAAAAAAAACTTGATTTTTTTGTTTTGTATGCGTGAACACGTTGTCAGCTATAGTGAGCTTTGCCGCAACACTTCGAACGTTGAATAATGTGGATGTGCTAGCACCAGCAAGCCATTTCATAACGAATGATATTTTAGTCACCTCTTTTAACCTCAGCTCTCAGGCCAGCAATAAGGTAATTCGGTGCTACTACCGAAACAGTTTCTTGATGCGTAGTCTGAAACACTGATGAACGCAATAAAACAAAAAAGTTCAATTTCCATGGTGTCCACACTTCATTAGCATTGATCGTGAATTTCACAAATCTCCTACTCGCATTCTTTGAAGGTGAGCAGATGGTGCTCATCGATAGACACAATGAGTTTTCGTCAATCCTGCACTTGCTACAAACTCTCACAGAAAAAAAAAAACGCCCCAACGAGAACAGAACAGCTTGCAAACTGGAAGAAAGATGTAACTTTACCTACATCATCAAAACATAGGCAAGAAAGGGGGCCTAATGTTCTTGATATTGACGCGTTCGTGACAGCCTGACGGGATCTACGAATTTAATGTGCTGCCTTTCGGTCTCTATTCCGCTCCCGCCACGTTTCAACGCATGATGGACACTGTACTAGCTGCACTAAAGTGGCAGACGTGTCTTGTGTACTCGGATGATGTCGTTGTGTTTTCAAGCACGTTTGACGAGCATCTTTCAAGTCTAAAAAGTGTCCTCACTGCAATAAGGAGGGCGAACCTTACTATCAAGCCCGAAAAATGCTACTTCGGCTATCAGGAACTCAAGTTTCTCGGCCACGTGGTGAGCCCGGGGGTTGTTCGACCAGATCCGGAGAAGTTGGCTGCCGTTGCCGATATCCCTCGTCCTGGAGACAAAAAGGCTGTTCAGCGATTCCTCAGACTCTGAGCGTACTACCACCGTTTTGTCTAAGGATTTTCGAAAATTGCGGAACCTCTTACAAGACTGACACGGCCAGATGTACCTTTCGTATGGACGGAAGAACAACAAGCCTTCGTAGAGCTGCGCAAACGACTGCAGACAGCTCCAGTGCTGGCACATTTCGACGACACTGCTGAGACCGAGATCCACACAGACGCCAGCAACGTAGGAATTGGAGCCATTCTAGTTCAATGGCAGAACGGCGCATAGCGTGTGATCGCTTAGCGTGTGATCGAGCCGCAGTCTCACAAAAGCAGAGGCTAATTACTCTACCACCGAAAAAGAGTGCCTAGAGTCGTTTGGGCCATTAACAAGTTTCGACACTACCTATACGGCTGGCCATTTCGAGCAGTCAGTGACCACCATTCGCTCTGTTGGCTTGGCAATCTACGGGATCCATCAGGCCGCCTCGCCCGCTGGAGCCTCCGCTTCAAGAGTTCAACATAATGGTGGTCTACCGATCAGGACATAGGCATACAGATGCTGACTGCCTGTCTCGTGCTCCTATTTCGCCGACGTCGACTGACACTGAACAAGATTTACCGTTGCTTGGCATCGTCGATGTGGTGCGGATGGCTGAGCTTCAATGTGAGGACACTGAGTTACTTCCTGTCATCTAGCATCTTCAAGGAGAAGACGTTATCGTCCCACGCCGGCTCTCGCGTAGTTTAACAACGTATTGCCTGCGGAACAATGTTCTCTACAAGAGAAATCTTGAGAGCAGCCAGGAAACTTTCCTCCTCGCCGTTCCAACGGCACTGCGTAAGGAAGTTTTGCAGGCGTGCCACGACGATCTTTCGGCCGGTCACTTAGGCTTGGCTAGGACATTAGCGCGCATCCGACAGAAGTACCACTGGCCACAGCTGTATTCGTACGTTCAGCGCTATGTCCGCACCTGCCGTGACTGTCAGAGGCGTAAAGTTCCACCCGCAAAGCCCACCGGTTTCCTACAACCTTTAGATCCACCTCGAGCACATTTCAGCAAGTGGGAATGGATCTTCTTGGTCCCTTTCGTATGTCATCCTCAGAAAATAAGTGGATAATCGTCGCAACCAACTATCTGACTCGCTATGCCTAAGTGCCTAAGGAAACTGCAGTTGAGGCGCCAGATTCTTTGTCCACGACATTGTTTTGCGTCATGGTGCACGTGCTGTTCTTATAACCGATCGCGCAGCAGCCTTTACGGCAGAGTTATTGCAACAAGTGGCCAAGCTGATACACACCAACCACCGGAAAACGACAGCTTATTATCCCCAAACGAACGGCTTGACGGAGAGGTTAAACAAAACACTGGGCGACATGCTATGTATGTATGTTGATGTAGAGCACAAAACGTGGGATGAAATTTTGCCGTACGTCACGTTTGCTTATAACACCGCTGTGCAAAAGACCACAGACCTAACACCATTCGAGCTTGTTTATGGCCGTCGCGTCACAACACCGTTAGACGCTATGCTCCCCGTAGACCAGGACAACAGCGGAAAGGACAGCGTTGACGACTTCGTCGAGAAAGCCGAGGGAGCCCGCCAGCTTGCACGGAACCGCATTCGCGCGCAGCAAGATATCAACGCTCACCGTTACAACCAAGACCGAAGGAACGTCCACTATCAGCTAGGTGACTATGTATGGGTGGGGACACCAGTTCGACATCGTGCGCTTTCGGAGGAGCTATTGCGACGCTACTTTGGTCCTTATGAAGTTGTGCGCTGTCTTAATGACGTGAATTACGAGGTAATTCCTCAAAGCTCGGACACCAGTTCAAACTGAAGACGTCCACGTCCAGAAGTAGTTCATGTAGTACGCATGAAACCGTACCACGCCCGCGAGTTATGAACACTTCGAACATTTTTCTTATTATCCACAACAGCATGGGCTTTTTTTTTTCGTTGACGTGATCATTTTGTTTCATGACCACCTCTAGCATCTCAGTCAATCGACCGGGACGGTCGCTCTTGAAAGGGGGGAATTGACGCAAGGTAGGCTGGCAACTATAGTAGCCAGCCTCTGAGGAGGACAACGAAGTAGTTCTGTGTGCACGTGCTCTGGCGTTCGCGTTTCTGGCCCTTTGGTTACGAAAGTAAACGCCCTATTATGTACCTGCGTAGCTTTGTCTTTGTGACAATATCACTGATGCATCAAGGGAAAATCGCTAGTTGGGTAGGGAGAAAACGGCAATGATCGCGGCATAGGAGTACAAAAAAAAAGAAAGAAAGAAAGAAAGAAAGAAAGAAAGAAAAAAGGCCGTCATCCTTGAATGTCCTGATAGACGAATGCCTCAGCGAATCGCTTTTGCTTTATTGACTGAGTTGCGCAATTCAAGACCACAATCCACCAATGTTAACGGAGAAGACGTGAGGGTATGTGGGTCACGGAACAAACGAGTGTTATTGACATCTTAGTCGTTATCAAGAGGGAGAAATGGGCTTGAGAGGGAGGTGTAATGAGAAGGCAAGATAACCGATGACCATTAATGGTAGCAGACTGTGTTCCGAGTTGGCAATTGTGGCGGCAGATGGTAGAAGCTTATGTATACATTAGCAAATCAGATTAAGAAGCTTGCGACATATGACCTGTTTGCAGCTGTAGCCCTGGATCGAATAATAGGGGACATCCTTTTGTTTTCAGTGGTCGTCAGGGTGAGGTTCATGGTGATAAAGAGTTGTCGATGTCAGTATGCATGACGATGAGAATAGTTGCGGGTTTACGTCACGATATCACGATGTCATTATTATTCACGCCGTATTAGAAGACTCCGGAAATTTCGACTATGTCATGTCCTTCAACATGCACCTTAATCTAAAAAGACGAGCCGTTAGCATTTTCTTTCCATCAAAATAATGCCGACACGGCCAGCAGCGATCAGTTTGACCTCGCGACATTCGAGTCGGCAGTCCAGCACTATAATGACTTAACCATAGGTGACGGGAAACTTAGGAGGAAATTTGAGCAATTCTCGTTTTCTTGCCTCTTGGTTCCACATATGTTATAACGCTTTTTGCGGCGGTTGATGGGTACAGTCATGAGGTTTCGCAACAAAATGTTCAATGAAAACTATAGTCTTCATGAAGGAGAATTAGTCCCATGTGGCACCAATGAAGACTACGGCACTCGTAGTACCCGTGCTTTTCGACGCAATATAGCCGCTCATGTCCATTACTAGTGTCGGCTTTCATTCAGTCGCCATTTTTAACTGCATAGCCGGCCGTGAAGCCACATTCAAGTTATTTCTTCTTACGTGATTGGCAGTTTCAGAGAAGCTCGTTAAAGGATGATGCTTTTTTATTCACAAAAATGAAACAGTACGTATTGGCCAAAAAACAAGGAGTTGTTAATTTTGAGGCATTGTTTCATTATCTGCGCAGAGAAAGGAAGAAATACGACTGCAAATTCTCAGCAGTGCGAACGGCTTCGGTGAAAAGCTTTCGTTGTTCATCGATAGATAACTGTTATGGAACTAATACCTAAAGGCAAATAAACAATTAAGACATAATGAAATATTTAGGAGTGCCATCGGGGGGGGGGGCGAGACGGATCCCATTTTGTTTTGCAGTCGTGAAGGACGAATTCTCGTTAACAATAATACCTTATATATTTGCGCTGTTGAATTCATGTTCATTACGGTGCGAGAACGTAAACAAAGGAACAGGTTCAAGAGCAAATGGTATAAAATGTATTTTGAATTGTAATTTCACTTCTTATAAGCACTTCTACTGACGATGCGTTCAGCTGCTTCAGCTGCCTACTCAACTAATCCAAAACATATGTCATTCCAATATAAGGTATTTTTGTTCTTGAAATGGTCCACCATCAAAGAGCGATCCGTCCCTCACAACAAACTCAAGAAAATCTTTACTTCAGTTATTTTGAGAACTCGGCTGCTTGAGCTCTCATGAATAGAAGAATGAAGATGACAGGAGTACCACGGGAGAACCCTGTCATGTTGGCACACGCATAATTAAGAATTGTGTTTTTGTAGAGATTCGCCCTTCTTCCCTCACGCTATCCTACCAATGAAGCAGCTGTCATAACCACCAGAGTATGCACCTGATGGTGCACTGCGTTATCAAGGCTTGACGCTCGACCCCATGCTGTGCTTTGAAGTTCTAAAAAAGAATCATGACGATTGCTTAAGTTCCATGTCATTTCGTAAATACGTGAAATAGAGCAGTGCATGCCCCCAGAATGTGGAGGCCCTTAAACAAGAACGGTAAAAACAACGTAATTAATTTTTTTTTCTATTTCATGTAGCAAAAAATAAAATAAAGCTCATTGGCTTACTTTCAACGGTATCAAAAACACCGTATTCGAAAACCTATTAGGTGACTTGGAGAAAGTTTATCCTTCAGGAACACGCAATAAGTACTGATTCCTCTGAAAAAATTATCAAACAGAAAACGGAGCTATTACTACTGCAAGCCTTAAAGTTAAAAGACTTGTTCAGTTATAGGATCAAAGGGATGTGAGTACAGCGCGCTTCTTTCATTCCCGTGATGGAGGCCCAAAAACTTGAAGAAACTAATAGCTTGCGAGGTTACGTCGCAAAAGCGTTGTAACGATTGCACCTATAGCTTGAACATCATAACGAAAGAAAACATTGCACTGATGTATTCAATAGAAACTTTAAGGTCGTTTTCCAATACTTTAGAGCTTTAAACTTGTCTTGTGCAATTTTTTGACGCATTCGAATCAATGGTAAATAGCAACAAGACTGACAGCCTATCGGAAAACTCTACTGATTCACTTATTCAACACAATCGATTCCAATTTCCCTGAAATTGATTTGGTGAGTGTTCGATGGATGTGTGCACATCCTTTACTTGTGTGCTTGAAAAAGAATTCCCTATGTGGTTGCTGTAACTGTGATTTGATTAATATTGCTGTGTTTACCTAAAAATACACGCTGTGCAGTAACAAGAAATAGATTGTTTTTAATCTGCTGTATGATCATTATAATCCCCAGGTAGGAACTAGCAGATAAGAACCAAAATGATTTTGGGGAGTTAAGCCTGCAATGTCTTCAAATTTTTACGTTTGGAGCTGTTTTACATCTAGATACGTACCAGTGGCATTGGGATGAAAGGGACAAAAAAAAAAAAAGACGAATATGAGGATAGACTGGCGCGAGCTGATTAGTATCGGTGGAGCAGCTCGCTTAACCAGTTGGAAACGTATTTGTGTATACTCCTTCGAGTCTTTCTTCTTCCAGTAACAACATTTTTGATGAGATTGGTGCGTATGTATATTGAGCGTTAGTTGCTCATGAAATTTTTTGATTACTGCCGTGTGCTCATGACACCTTCTGTGTTTGCGAGTCTGCATTGGTGAGTGATGACACTGTTATACAGATTGTTCAATAGTCAAGTACATTTTATGCGTGTACGTTGTGAGACTACATCAACGAATATAAAACCAGCATAATGACTATTTACCAGCTATCTGGTCAAGATTAGCTATTTATAAAGTATGTAGAAAACAGTTTAAAGGAGGGCGCCGGGTGGTTGTCCAGTCAGCTGATATTTAAAAAAAAGCCACAGGGCCCCTTATTTCACCAAAGACAACACGCGCGTGAAATCTATCTGCTCTGGCTGTTTCACAATGCACTTTACGCAGCGCTAACGCCCGTTTCTGAACTTGTCGAAATTATTCAGCCCCACACGCTTCGCTGAGATGAAGCGATCGCGCAGCTCGAGTGGTCGCGTGAATACTTTCGACTCAATTTACCCTCAACCCAACTTTTAGGTCAAGGATACATCCACGTGAGACTTACAAGGCCTTATTGTTTTGGAAATTCTTGTATAAACAAAGCAAAAACTGCTCACAAAAGACAAAGCACAATTCGCTGAAAGCGATTTATTAAGCACCCTAACGTTTTGCGTCGGCTCTCTCCATGCCACTAGTACAAAGAATGTGCCCAATTGTGCCCTGAAGAAAAGTAACTGCTCAACTGCTGTATGGTTCGCCCAAAGCCGCGAGGTCGATCCCAGCCGCGGCTGTCGCATGCCAATGGAGGCGAGTTGCTAAAGGCTCGTGAACTGTGCGATGGTAGTGCACGTTAAAGAACACCAAGTGGTCAAACTCTTCGCAGCCCTTCACAACGGCAACTTTCAAACTGACATCGAAATGTCCAGATATGAAAGCCCGGATGTTTGAATAAATAGTGGAGAAGGAAAGGAGGCCAACCAGTCAAGGATGATTGGTTTGCCACTCAGCAAGTAAAAGCGGGATGGGTGAGATTAAAAAAAAACAGCAGAGAAAAGGGAGTATAAACAGACAGATAGAGAGTATACATCATAAAAAATTTCCACAAGCACCTGGCCAGCAACAGTTCATCAATCTGGCGTAGAACCCGGCATCAATGTCACAGCCGCTTGTCCGCGTCAATTTTTCTCAACAACGTCAGCAGTTCCTTCATCAACTTAAGCTGTAATGTCCTCTGTGGACGACATAAAAAAACAGATTCAGCGGACGTTTGTCTATTGACAGGGCGTGCTATAATAAATGTCAGTGATGGTCCCTGAACATTATGGCCCGTACAGGCCACGCAAGGTGGCGTAGCTTCTCCTTGAAACGACGCACTTCGCAGAGAGCGTTGTCGGCCATTTCAATGCGGAAGCAATACGATTTCATAAATGCAATAGCTAACTACAAAAAATAAAGCAGTGTGGCCTCTCTTCTGAGGAGTCCACTTGGTATATAGAGAACACCGAATAGTATTACTATTACTCTTATTATGAATACCTCTTGTGTGGCTGTTGACGGCTGCGTGAACAACTACACTGTCCTGAAAATTTTGTTTGCGTCGACACGTTTTGAGCAGTAGTGACCGTCTCCATCCGCCACTCGTCCAGCGTTGGACAATAGCAACATATTAGCACGAACAGGGCGTTCATGAAGAAGGATATATGAGTTGCTGCTTTTTACTCAGTTCTCATCTTTGTTGCATTCGCCTACAAGATGTAACTACCGAAACCGTATCATCACACCTAGATCGTACTTTAATACTGATCGACGCAGTTAAAAGCAAATCTGACTAACACAGTGTCCGCTATTAATTAGCACCAAGTTTTACACCGTCCATTTGCGATATCTACTACAGGCACTCCCTGAAGACGAGCAAGTGGCGCTTCCTAATTGATTGCACAAGGAGCGTTTGTTACGTCCAGCACCTGCTACTGAATCTTGGAAAAAAAGCAAGGCCAGCGAGAACAAAAGCAATGTCGTAACTCGAAAGAAGGCGTAATTTAATTTCAGACATCCTAGCACACGCGAAAGAAGCAATTGCCCAGTGGTGTTGAAATTACTGAGGCATGAAGCGAAAAGCGCAGTACTGTTGGGTGGAGAAAAAACAGCAATGATCGCCAAATGGGAGTTCCTCCCCCCCCCCAAAAAAAAAGAAAGTAAGAAAGAAAGAGAGAGAGAGAGAAAGTGCGGAAGCCACTGCCCTTGATTATCCTTGTAACCTCATAGCCGAGCACCATGAGAAATCTGTTTTGCTTGTTCGATGCTTTGCGCAATTGGCGGCTTACACTTCTTATATTAACGGAGAACACCTTAAACAAAGTTGGTCAAAAAAAAAAACAAAAAAACGTTCGTTTATGAGATCTCAGTCGAACTCAAGAAGAAATGACCATGAAAGCACCATGATATGGGAAGTAAATACAACTGATCACTACTACATCTTACAGACTGTGTTCCAAGAGAAAGCCAAAGTGCAGGAGGATAGCGGGAACCTATGTTGGCAGATGATAGTAAGAACTCAATGGAGTATAAGAAACATGTGCTCTAGTGTCATTTCTGCAGATATTAACGATATCTGACAGACAATCAAGCCAGGACAATCATGACAATCACACATGATTGACTGCTAGATCTCGTAAATATTGTGTCTAACAAAGAGAACAAGCTCCTAAATAATGCACTCTTTCATCTTTAGCAGATGGAACTTCAGCAGATTAGTCGGAGAAATATGTATGATGGTTTGGACTGACAGTGGGAGTGAAAAATCTGATGTTCATGATGATAGCGAGTTTTAGGGGCAAAGCTCCTTAAAGCGGCACCCGCTCGTACCTCGTCGTAGTACGTAACATGTTTTACGCTTTGACCTGCAAGGTGGTGTCGGTGGGAGATTTCTCCTGAGCGTTGTTGAACAGTAAAAAATCTGCAGCGCGCGCGTTAACTAAAAGCCGAGTTTTCCTGTCTCTCATTCCCCATTAGCAGCCATTGGCATGTACATTGAGCACTATCTGACAAGAAAGAGTTGCTACGTTATACTCGCTGAGCGTGACCTCCTTGCTTTTAGAAAGGTTTAGCGAGCGTTGGGCCGCAGTGCCATGAATACAGTGAACTAGTATATATTATGAACTCGAGGTGTTTCAAGGTGGGAAGTAGGCGAGAAGCGCAAGATGTAAGAAAGTGTGCGTGTGCCACATCTCGTTTAGTCCTTGGAATGTCTGCTGGATGGCGGTGCTTCTCTATGCTGAATATATGATGAAAAGATGCGAGATGGTGTTACTTGGAGTGTTGGCTAGATGGATGAACAGCCACACAGACAGATGCATGGGCGGACGCATGGATGGCTGCACGGACGGATGGACGCATGGACGGACGCAGGGGTAAATGAATGAACGAACGCAGGGACGGACGCACGGATGGACGTGCGGATGCACGAACAGATGCACGCACGGACGGGCGCATGGACGCACGGGCGGTCACACAGACAGACGCATGGACGAATGGAAGCAAGAACGAATGGACGGACGGATGCTTCGCCCCACTCTCCATCATTCACCCCGTGGATATGCTGCCATTGTTTTATTGAGAGACACAACATGAAATTACACTAAATATATCTACAAATGTTTCACGCACAGACATACGTTGAAGAGTTGCAGGTGTTTATATAACCAGTTGTTTGCACTTGCGCAATGATGTACTGGAATATGCGTATTCGCAACAGAAGCTGATATGAAGCGCTCTTGCTGGTCCTGGGCACTGGTGCGTAAATCAACTTCAACGCATGGAACCTAACCAAAATTGACGTTCACCCGACGTGATGGCTGTATCAAAGAAGTGCGTAAGTAATGTTTATAAAATTGGGTAGGCAGCATCGCAATCACTATTGACGTTTCACGAAGACTAGCGTCTATTTGAAAAGTATTTCCGAGACCTGGCGGAGCTCTGTGGTAGAATGCTTGACCGCCAGGCAGAATGCTTAGATTCGGTTTCTGCTGGGACCCTGAAATTTATTACTTGCAATCGTCGGGGGTCAACGCTGCCTAAGTCAGGTTTTTTTTTTTAACACTGACATATTTTCTATGCCTTCATTGGGTCAACGCCACCTATGTCGGGTATTGCTTAATGCTCACGTGTTAAAATTGCCCATGTGTGTTCTCGTCGTTCCTGGGTGGATGTTAAGTGTCATCACCTGTGACACATACCCGCATACCAGAGGCATTTACCCACCCGTGGGTATGTGCCATTGTGGGACGTGTTTGACGACGGACGCGACGGGATTGTGACATCATTCATCTTAACCACCGCGTCATATTCGTCAAACTATCTTACCCTCGCATGCTAATTTTGGTTCATGCCAAGTTATGGGGGTGACCACGAGAGCACCCATACGTAAGCGGATAGATAGATAGATAGATAGATAGATAGATAGATAGATAGATAGATAGATAGATAGATAGATAGATAGATAGATAGATAGATAGATAGATAGATAGATAGATAGATAGATAGATAGATAGATAGATAGATAGATAGATAGATAGATAGATAGATAGATAGATTCATACGCTCGAATTCGCTGAAGTTCGCTAAGAAATGCTCAGCATTTCAAAGGCTGGACTGATCAGTGGAGCTCTGGAAGAAAGGTCCTACCTACTTTAGTGACAGTAATTAAGAACGTTTAATCTCTCTCTTTCTTTTTCAAGCGTCTGAAAACGTTTTAAGGTAAACAAATACAACTATTGCTGGTGAGTCTGCGTCCTGTCTCAAACAGCTTCACGTGGGAAATAAAGAAGGAATATTTATTATACTCTACGTTGGAAATACGGGCGCTATTGGGTAGCTACATTCCCCGGTGGTAGGATACAGGTGATTTCATACTGTAAGAATGAAATCGCGTGCAAGTAAAGTCGTCACCAAGTATATCACAACAACCAAAAGACCGACACTGGGTCAGCGAGCAGTATGCGTCATCAAAAAAGAAAAGTGGAACTCAGACTAACTCAATAAAAGATATCTTCTACTCTTGACTTATTCGAACTCAGCCTCACCAAAATTTTCGTAATCGCGCTCACTAAGATTTACATCCACGAAACTTTTCTTCTGTCGGACTTACCCAGATTCACATGAACGAAAATTTTCTTCTGTTAGACTCACTCGGACTCATACTCTTCACACCGTTACTCACCCGGACTCGCACAAACTCGGACTCATGGCTCCTCCTGAATATAATAAGTCGATGTGAGCCGACACATGAGCGAGTTCGTCGACCTATGGCGAGCTTGCTTGTGCTCTTAGAAAAAGGTAATGCCTTCTTTCATACGTGTCCCCAACCTTTATGACGCCTTTATATTGGTTGAAATAAAAAAAATAGAGGAAGCAGCAACAAGTTATACTCATTTCTACTGAGTCCTATAACTATAACGTATTGTGCGTATTGCGACATTGGTGGCACATGACCAACTACGGCTCTCTTAGGCGCTACGTGAATGCACAGTATATTGATTTTCGTTCTATTTTCTGAACCTTTCGATTGGAAGCAGGAAAACATAAAGCATCAAACAGTGTAGCATCCTATCGAACCTTTTTTTTTTTTTTGCGCGGCACAAGAGCTTCCATGAAAGTACTGAGTTGCTTTTCCTATTGTCTTTCCTATTTTTTTTTCCTGATGCATGCGAGCCGAATTTGAAACAATGGGCTTGTTCTTTTGAGCTCTCGAAGGGCGGCAGGTGTGCTCACACCAAAGAGCTTTCAGCACAGCAAGCACCGCCTCGCAGTCGTGGATTCAGAAATACCGTTAGGATTCCGAGGTTGAAAACATTTCCGTGGAAATCGGCTTGAACGGTACGAAGACGCGTCGAGAGCGCAGCAGGTCTGCGACTTTGGTGAAAGCGCATTCGAGGCTGCAAGCAAAGGACATATAGCGCCAGGGCGAGGTCCGTTTTTAGGTCAGGTCGGAACTGCATGCTAACGCGGCATGCATTACAATAAAGGGTGCACACCACTGCCTAATAGAGTTTTCGGTAACTTAAACTAACACAAAATAAATTAGAATAAAACAATAAGAAACCCCTAAACGCGGCACAGCTCGATCGGAATAGTTCGGTTATTTTAATACTGCTTCGGAAGAAGTTAGCCGCTGTACTAGTATGGTCGTGAAAGTTCGTCATTGTGATTAGACCGCTTTTGTAGTGATTTTTTAGAAACAATGTTATTGTGGCGTTTTTTTTTTTTTGTGGCGACAATGAATTTATGTGCAAGTTCTCCGAACTGTGGCGAGATTTGGTACTGCCATTTACTATTTGAGCGTGTCGTATCAACTTTTCTATCTCATATTTTACACAGATAGAAGGTATTTAACCTGAAGGAATTAGATAAATAGGCACTTTAAAGCATATTTTCAGCCAAATTCAATCGAGCTTGAGATATATTATGTCTGCGCGCGTGAAGCAACGATACTATTTGTTCAATCGTTTCATTCGATTATTACACAACTGAACACCTCATGTTCGGCCCTTTCATAAGGTATCAGGTTGCAAGGTGCCATAGGGGCTGTGGTATATATTAACGTTGCTGATGAATACACGGGCGATACAGAAGCGGGTACATTACAATATTTACGGAGAGCTGTGCCCCAGATGACTGGCAGGACCCCTCACGGCGCTTCATCTTCCTCTGTCCCAATTAATTTCTGGGCAGCCTTTAACGTTGTGCACGTTGTGCTCGCGTGCAATGCCTCCGAAAAATGTGTCTTCGTGTACGGCTGCCACGTTGCTTAGAAAAGGCTTGTTTCGAATGGGTGTTCTCATTCATCTATATTATGAAAAGAGCGACGGGGCTGGGTAAAGAACGCGCATCATGGTGCCGATCATTTGGAAAACCGCGTAGATGCTGTGGTACTAACGCGTAGGCAAATCTCTGCACTGTTCCTGACGTGCTTCCTCGTCTTCTCTGCCTCATTACCGTGTTTCGTTCTCCGATAACGTTGTTTCCTTCCCGTCTTTTTCATGTCTGAAAGGCGTGAGCGTTCCTCCAGCTGTCAGGATCGGAAGCTTTAAGATTTTTGTTTCATCATGATGTCGATACGTGTCCATAAAGTGGGAAACCTCCAAGACAAGTTCTTGTATAGGCCCTGCAAGGCCTTATTAAAGAAACCAGTTACCGTTTTACAAAAGAATAAAGACAAACAACTGTGTGGCGAAAAAACTTGGACCATGTGCCATAGAAGGCTCAGCCATTTCGTGTCATCGTCATCTGTGGTGCACTAATAGGCGTATCAGCCGGGGGGGGGGGGGGGGGGAGCGCTAGGGAATCAAACAACCAAGGCGGTGTTTTCTTTGACCACAGCAATTACTCAGTTAAAATGTTACAAGGGAATCAATATATAACGAGAAAATATTTTCTATAATGAAATATTTCCAACAGTTCTGCCGTGAAGATTTTCTAGGAGACTTTTTGCGGTGCGGATTTCTGTACAACACTTTCGTGCCTTGTGCTGCAGAATTGCAGAGCCGGCTAGCCCTCAACAGGGCCCTGTGAGATTACATCACTGGCTCATATTTTTATTCTGCTGTGCCTCGCTGGCTGACGCAGCTACAGATGGGAATGAGCTTAGTTTTTATGGACTAATGAAAGCATTTGCTGGTTCACGAAAATAATTTTCTTTCGTACAAAATGAATAGTATCACCGTTACTCTGTCGAAGCTGCTGTGAGCCTACGAGCGTGATGAATTCTTTTCAGTGTTTGGTTTTGCCGTACTGAAAAAGAGAAAAAAAAAGGCTTGCACTTCAGTCTTCGATCGACCAAATCAGTGATCAGTTTTGCCTATGGAACCTTGAAATGGTGACTGCAGCATTCAAAGTGGCGACGAATAAAACAGTGGAATCGAGCAGTGGGAAGCTCTGTTTATAATCTTTCCCTAATACTTGATCCCACAAACCAGGGATATAGTTAAAATCCGTGGTTTGCTGCACTGCGTAGACCTGAAGAAGAGCACACGTGCAGCGCTGCTTATTCCTCTCTTTCTCAGCAAGAATGAACTAATTTTATTTATGCAGAGAAGTGTGAGGTCATGCATAAAAAATCGCTGCCATATACACAAATTGATGTGATGTAAGAGGCGCTTGCTCGAAGATAATCGTGCAGCCCACGAATCCTCCGTGTACATCTCCCACCATCATATATAGACGTCACGACGTTAGTATATAGCCCAGCGTAGTCCATTTCCATGTTTCTGCGCATACCCCATGCTTTGTAGTTTGTAGTGGAAAACCGTGTCTTGCTTGCATTTTTTTCATACAGTCATTACCATGTCGCACAAGTGTCTATGTTTATTGACAGTGACACGATATATGCCATATCTATGGCGAATACTGCAGATATTTTGCACGTAGTGCTGAGGCGAGCAGACAAAGATCTTGAAACCAGTCGTGGGCAACCACTTCTTTGGGCAGAAAAGGCAAGGAAGCGGAATTCTAAAGCGGTGGCAGTTACATCGACAGCCTGCAGCTGGCGCCTAGATGGTCCACAAGAAAGAGCTTATGCGGCTGTTTTATACACCGCAGTTTTTGGAGTGGCACCCCTTAGCCACAAAAGTCGAGAGAATAGAATATAATCTGATGCAATCATTCGCATATAATCATACTAGGCGCCCACCTTCACGCATTCAAAGGCAATAAGCCCAAATATAAGGGCGCATTTCCGTCGCGTCAAATCAAAAGACATCACGTGGTAATATGAAATAACACAAAAATAAAGCAGCGTAGACAAAAAATTGGCCCGAATCTACATGTTACCCTCTAAATGTTGTCGAAAGACAATATAGTCTTGCGTCTGGAGAGAATTAACAAAACGTTTATTTGATGTTCTGCGCAAGAAAATCGGTGAATGGTATTTTGCAGGAGCTGCGTTAGGGTGCCTCGAGCGTGTGACGGAGGCGAGCGAGCGCATCTAGGCCCGATAGACACAAGTGCTATCAGGCAGTTATCTTCGAAAACGAAGGCATGCAGCCCGCGGAGAAAGATGCGTGCCAGTCTCGGAGGTGATAAGGTGTAGAACGCAAAGCGACGGGCAGGTGCCACCACCGTGACGTCGTAGCAAAGCGTTGGAAACACCATTTTGAGCATCGCGTTGCACTATCAGCAGAGTGCAAATAAACGCTACAATCCTTAGAGTTACTTGTGTGTGCCTCTTCTAGTATAAAGACAAACATATAGAAACCATCGAAGCGTTGTTGTGGCGCCGCAGATATGTGCAATAATTGCTTTTTAATTGACAATCGCACAACTATGAATGCTAATTCTTGAGCAATATTGGAGGGTGCTGCGGATGGCGTTGGCCATTCGGTGTCGTTTGAGGTATCGTTAGAGCGGACAAAAATAGACAAATGTACAGACAGACAGACAGACAGACAGACAGACAGACAGACCTAAAATTTTACATCGAAGGTCCCCAAGAAAGACTATCGTCTTTAAAAATTTAAGTATATACATGGGGTTAATGGTGGAGCGTGGAGTGAAGCTGGCTCCGCACGCCGCTGCCGCGACGCTTCGTCATCCGGTTCGTGTACGCCGGGATTATGTCGGCGCCACTGCGCAGCTTCACGGCATGCTTCTGTCCCGCGTGTTCGCACATTGGTGTTCCGTCTTCGAGCGCGAGCTGCCGCTGCCTTGCGCGCACGCCGCTCTGCAGCCTTGTCCATCCGCCGCCCTTCTGAACGCGTGCACGCGCCAGAACGCCTTTTATTTTACTACACCACGCTCCCTAGCGTACGGCACTGCCGACGGACACGCAATCATCGACGTCTCCGTGTGACGTCGTTACTATTCTCTCGCGCACTTTCACATCGGGGTTTCGTCTTCGAGCGCGAGCCGCCACCACCCTGGGCGTATCATGCTTTTTATCGGCAAACCGTGATTCCTCCACTGACCGCGTCCATCCATCCTCTGTCTGTCTGTCTGTTTGACGCAAGCACGGGGGGACGTACGCACAGACTATGGACGCACGAGTGGACGGACGGGCGCACGGACGGATGGATGCATGGAAGGATGCACTGAATGAAGGGATGGACGAATGATTGAACGAACGCATGGACTGGACAGATGCATGCACTGATGGACGCACGAGAAGATGGATGAACGGACGGGCGCATGGACGGATGCACGAATGGACGGAAGCATGGATGGACGAATGCACGAATGGATAGACGCATGGATGAATGAATGGACGCACGGACGGACGGATGGATGGACGCATAGGAGAGCGCTCTGACAGACGGATGTACGCATGAATGGATGTACGAATGAACGGACGCACGGATGAACGGATGGACGCGCGGATCAATAGACAGACGCACAGATGGGATGACGGCAAACGCTTCACCCCACCCATCATCATTCACTCCATGAATGCGCTGTGATATTTATTATTTATCATACTGCAAGTAACGTCCTCTAGTATTGTAAGATTCGCATATTTAGCGTATATGCATTTCAGTTATATGTACAACATCCCCCTCTACGGTAGGTTCAAGAACTGACGAGAGGTGGCCTCATAAGATTAGGACGGGACGCTCAGCCCACGCCTTAAGGAACTTCGCTTCTAAAAAGTATACAGTTCTGTGTGCAAATGCCACCGATGAGCGAAGCTCATTAAATATAGAACGCAAACGACTATGCGCTTCATCTCGTTCGCTGCGCTGGCTTTCATGAAGGTGTTAGGATGGGGATTGGGGATTGAGCGTTCTTAAATGTGAAGGCATTTCTTAGTCGGGCTATGTCAGGCATCCGGCGATGGCGTCCGCGGCAGCGACCACGCACCGGGAAGTGTTATCTCTCCGCTCTCTCTCTTCCTCGCCCATTGCACAGCTGTGGGCGCGAGCGCTTATCCTCGACCATATAAACCAGGACGTGTGGTGCGAGAGAGCGTAGGAGAATGTAGATGCAGTGCTTCGCTTCTCCTTCTTTCGCCGTTCACTCTCCTCCCTGCGCCCCACTCTCCTGTCCACTCGCGCTACACTCACGACCGTTCACTGGCTGGGCGAGAACATCCGGAAATACGTGCTCGAGACAACGCTGTGAAACGCCAACGCAGAGCTGAGAACGCAGGCGCTCCGCTCTCCCGTCTGCTCACTCCTCTTTCAACCGTTCTTTGGCTGGGCCCTTCTCAAGGCGATGGCAGAAGTCTGTGAAGGCGAATGTCTGACGGCAATGGTGCCCTCTCTCGCCGCAAGAAATGCCTTCGCGTTTCCTTAATTTAAGAAATTCAAAGAGTTGAAAAAATGATAAAAAAACAAGTGAAAATGTCAAAAGCCATGGAGCGCGACGACGTCGCATGAAAATCTCAAAGGCGTGAAGCGCTATGGCGTCACATTAGGTTAATGGCATTGGCTGCCTTGCAACAACGCTATATGCTCTGTTTAGGAAAACATGGCCAACGATTTATATTACACTGGAATCTCGTTCATACATTTCTACATAACACGTTCTTAGATGTACTGCGTTTTGCTTTTTGTACGTGGCCAACATTCCTCGGAAGTATAGCAGACTTTCGCTTCGTTCAATACAATCACACATTACCCAAAACGGAATAATACACCGCCAAAGTGAATTTCCACGAATATATCTAGAAATCCTCTATTTTTACCTTTCGTTGTTTAAAAACAGAGCCCCCTTGATGACACCCAGTTTCGTCAACCGATGTGCCAAAATAGTATTGGTGAGCAAGAAGAGCTCTAGAAAATAGCCCGCTGAATTTCTACACTTTATTTCCCTTATTTGGCAAAATATATTCAAATAAGTGTTCTTTTGATCTAAATAGAAATTGTAAAAGATTCCGTTAAAATTTCTGCACGTTCCTTTATCTGAAAAATTGAAGAGAGACATTTTTTTACATTTAAAAGAAACTTTTAAACGTGCTCACAGTTTCGACGTTATGAGCTGGTAACTGAGGGTCTTGGGTACAACTCCTGAGACCTTGAAAGCGTCCTCATTCTAACAAGCCGCCCCAAGCTGGTTTTAAAGCGCCTGTCCTAGGTTTTGTGGTGAAAATATCTCCGACAGGTGAGACTGCTGCGTCAACTGATCGTAGGGATGTGCCAGGTGAAGAATGCCATTGAAGTCGAGTGAATGTCTGGGATAAACGTTTACTAGAAAAACAAAACTTTACGACATCCGGTAACTCATTTTACGTATAAGTAAATCGCTTACAGCTCTGCCATATCACATCACTTCTGAAATCGAAACTAGTTCTTAAAAAATCAGACATATCGCACACTTGCACAATTTTGAATGAGGTATCAACCTTCAGTAAGGTTTTACGTTTATGCTTCGATTCTGAAAGATAAGTCACAAAGCCTGTAATTTTTCATCATCTCTGTAGATGCTACAGTAGCTTAAACAGTGATGTTCCGCGCATGCCACGGTGGTCTAGTATAGTGATGGTGTTGGACTGCTGACCCACTGGTCGTAGGATCGAATCGTTACCATGGCGGGCGCGTCTCAATGGAAGCGATATGCTCGAGGCCCATCTACTTCAATTTAAGGGCACGTTAAAGGACACCAGATGGTCCAAATTTTCCAAGCCCTCCACAACTACATTCCTCAAAATGATATACAGGTTATAGGACGTACACTACAAAGGCCTGTTGAATATGTCACGTCATTCTGTGACTTTCTAGAATGGTGTTTCATGGACCCTTTAACACTTGGTCGGCGGTAGCTAATTCAGCCAACGAAGCGCCAGCCCAGCCGCTTATAGAAAACAGAGAACAAATGCATGAATGATGGTATGTAAAATAAATACAGCTGCTTCATTTTGAATTTTAACTATAATGTTGGTTTCGCGTGTGTTGCATAACACACGTAAATATGTGGACATTTATTTTTTCACGAATGAAAAGAACTCCGCATACTGTGCGATGGGTAGTTCTCGCAGAATATCATGAGGCGGAACATTGGCTTCTTTGTGTTGTGTTCTTGTTTAATTTCATTTCCTTATTTCCTGAGCATATTGCGTTTTAAACTAAGAGGGCAAATTACTGCATTTGTATTTGGCCATCTTGATTGTGTGCTTGTCTTCTCTGAACTAATGTGATCGAGACAAGTGTACACTTCCTGTCGTTCTATGTGTACTCCTTAAAATATAGGTGCGTCAAGTAGGTGTTTCTATATACTCGCAGTGGATTTAGCCTAACAGCGTCTTGATTAGTGGAAAGCGCTACTGCGATCCTAACTAGACAGAACGCGACGGCATTGTGTCTCTCGAACCTTGACTGGCTGCAGGCATGCAAAGTGCCTCGAAGTTTCATTTCAGACATTGCCCGTCGGAGGCGTATACAACGCCTTCGGCCGGCTCCGAAATTAAAAACTTTGACCCGGGTGTCAACGTCCGGGTCCTGCGCTCGGTGTGACATCGTTGCTTCACGTGGAAGAATTTAATTATGAACTTGATTGGAGGAGTCCAAGCAGTGGACATCAAGTCAACGCGTTCAAACTGGGCCCCGTTCTGACAGCATGCTGTTTACCTGGGAAAATATATTTTTTTCTAAACTTCTCGTGGAGTATGGCTGTCCTCCTCTTGTCTCAATTGAAAAAATGAATTTCAGTATTAAATAGCACACAGCTCAATCAACCAAAACATGACGATTTGAAAACCAGTTCGCACCAGTATCATACCTTTGTCATCCATTCATGTCCCGTAATACCAAATTTGGTATAAGTGAAGCTAGCGAAATGGTTGCCAGCGTATCATGAGCGTGACATGTAGTCATGTTGTTACATGCCACGCATCTCATGATTACCATGTTTGCACCAATCACATACTTTCGTCATCCATTCACGTACTGTAATACCAAATTTGGTATATGTGACGCTAGCGAAACGGCAGCGAGCGCATCATGAGCGTGCCATGTAGTCATGTTGTTACATGACACGCATGCCATGATTTTCATGTTAGGGTCTGTCATTTGTGTTCACCATATGCCATACCATATAAAATATGCAACATGCCATGTGAACGAAACCACCGCAAGAGCTGCAGGACCATGAAATGTAAGTCATGACATTCATGACATACATGTCACGATTTTCATGTTATTACTAGTCGAATATGTTCTTCATACAGTCATGTTATGCCATACAAACTTCGGTATCGATACCATTATCGAAACGACCAGGAGAGCTAAAAGTCGTAGGCGGCTAGATAGATAGATAGATAGATAGATAGATAGATAGATAGATAGATAGATAGATAGATAGATAGATAGATAGATAGATAGATAGATAGATAGATAGATAGATAGATAGATAGACAGATAGATAGATAGATAGATAGATAGATAGATAGATAGATAGATAGATAGATAGATAGATAGATAGATAGATAGATAGATAGATAGATAGATAGATAGATAGATAGATAGATAGATAGATAGATAGATAGATAGATAGATAGATAGATAGATAGATAGACATGCTCAAAGTCGCCCAAGTTCGCTCAGAAATGCTTCGCATTTAACACTTGTAGCCGGACAGCGTACAGTTGATGACTTTATAGAACTGTTGCGAAATACACAAAACATTTGATAATAAGCCTGATAATATAGTATGCACTATATTTTCATTTTGACCCCGCCGCGGTGGTCTAGTGGCTAAGGTACTCGGCTGCTGACCCGCAGGTCGCGGGTTCAAATCCCGGCTGCGGCGGCTGCATTTCCGATGGAGGCGGAAATGTTGTAGGCCCGTGTGCTCAGATTTGGGTGCACGTTAAAGAACCCCAGGTGGTCTAAATTTCCGGAGCCCTCCACTACGGCGTCTCTCATAATCATATGGTGGTTTTGGGACGTTAAACCCCACACATCAATCAATCAATATTTTCATTTTAGTATTGCCCCCTTGTATTGGGTTGATTGCGAGTATGTGTATTTACACCAACTGTTACAAGTGTGTAAAATTTCTCTACTCATTTTTAGGATTGTATAAAATTAGTAATGCATCTGCTGTCACCTCATTCATGAATGTAGTTTTCTTCTTAACTTATACTTGTTTATCAACGCTGCTCCTACCAAATTGTATTGTACTGTTACTTTTTATGTGGCTGCTTTTTGTGCTTTTCGTTTTGCTCCTACTTCTGTAAAAACCCTCCAAAAGGTTAACAGTACGTTGAAAAATAAATTTAATAAAAAAAAATGTATGTGTTTTTTCTTCAAATATTCGTAGTTTTATATATGTCGAAGTTAACTATAAACTTACTTTACGGTGTATCTAATATTTGGCTAAATGGTTGATTGCCTCAATTTTTTGTCGAGTGCCACAAATTGGGAGGGGTGCGGGGTGGGGGCGTTTCCAGGAAATATGCTATCAGAGTTTGTGTTTAGTTCGGCGTGTTCTTTGGTTCGATGCATTGCCAGGTCAACGAGACAGTGCTCACTTTACCATGGTGATTTCGTGCGTACTTTGAGTACTTTACCTATTTTCTATGTGCTGTTTACTGGTGTGACATTTGAGCTAGACTAGCTCACAGAATGTGTAGATAGCCGCTCCGGTGACTCCCGACTTCTTTCGCTGGCGCACAGCCGGCGTGCCCTTGCCTTTGGTGATGGTAAACGCGACACGCATAGCAACGCTATGCTGTAGAGAACAAGACGACGAAGTTCAGAGTGCAGCTAACCCTTCCCTCGATCTTCTATTTTTCCTTGTTTTGTGTTACTTTCCGTGCCCAGCCATGCAAGCGACCAGGACAGACGCCTGATTCATCACACACGCCATCGAAACGACCTGACCAACGAGCGGGCGAACGTAACTGTGGCGACACCAATGAGGCTACAACCGATGACGACGCATCCACAATAGTGGGACTCGACGAGAAGGTAGACGATTGGTCGGACATGAAGGACGACCACTTCAAGATGGTAAGCCACTGCAAAAGCAGAACTGTGGGTATTCCGGTGATTATATCACCTGTAGAGAGCGAAAAAGACCTAACACAGGTGAACCCTATAGCTTTACATTCTTCTGTGACATCAGTTATTGACGCTGAGCCAGTTCGGAGTTATTTCACTGCTTGAGGTTCGCTACAGCTTGACGTGGCCACTGAAGATCAAGTAAATGCGCTGTTCAGGTGTGGCAAGCTGTGTGGAGTAGAACTTAGTTCTCGTCTTCCTAATGCCTACCTGCGAAACAGCTGCTTGATCAGAGGTGTTCCCAAGTGGTACACAGAAGTGGATCTTCTCGGATACACGAAACCCCAAGGCGTGATTCACGTCAGGAGGATTGTTAGAAGAGAAGTTTCTTCTACGAATGAGTGGAAAGTTAGACCCACGGACGCGGTGGTTCTTGCGTTTACTCCAAACACTGAGCGACCTCTGACTATAAACCTTGGCTTCACTCGACATCAAACCGCTGAATACACGGAGCCACCACCGAGGTGCTTTGAACGCCAACGTTTTGGTCACGTGGCGAAATTCTGCAAAGGATAACTGCGATGCAAACGCTGTGGAAGTCCACATGACTTGAAAACTTGCAAGGCGGACCTTAAATGCGCAAACTGCAATAGTGACCATCCCGCCAGTTATAGTGGGTGCCCATTCCGAGTGAATGCGCTGCATAGACGAAAAGCCTTTCTTACGGGGCCTAAATCAACTAAACAAACTACTGCCCGGTCAGCTGCTCAATCACCTGAGTATTTTCTTTTATTGGTGAAAGAAAGCATATCAACAAGTCCAAAGAATGTACGTGAGGTGCAATCGGAAGAATGCTTCTTGAAAACACCGGGCGATGCGAGTCAAGCAAAACAAGGAGCCATGCCAGCTGAGTCTACTGAAAACATTTCTACACAAGCTACCTGTGCCAGAGCACTGAGACAGGAAGTTGAGCAGAAGACGAGGGGACATGAGGAAAATATTCACGACACTGCGAAGATTGTCCGTGTTCGTTTTACCGCTCTACGTTCTCACCTAGCGACAATGCCACCAGGTACTGCAAAGACCATGCTGCAGGCTATGCTGGCTCTAGAATCAGTGCTGCTTGGTTGTTTCGGGCACAACCAGCAGTAGGATGCCGAAGGCTAAGTCTGAATGCACGTTAAATCGCCGAAAAGTGCCTTTCATAATGCAGTGGAATCGTGCCGGTATTTTTTCTCACATGAATGAACTACACCTGTTTTTGAGAGAATATCAAATTCCGATCTTGGCTCTGTCAGAGGCCGGATTACACAGACAAAGATCAATCACTGGATACGTCACTCTCAGGATCCCCTCCATAACAACTTTCCCAAATGGAAGCGCCGCTGTGTATATACGACGAGAGATACCACACGTAGCACTTAATGTGGCAGACTTGTGCACAGATGTTATAGAAGTTTGTGCGATCAGAGCACAGGTAGGAAACCGCAAAGTGAGCATTGCATCGGTGTATGCGTCTCCTCACAAGAAAATTTCCATCGAAAAGTTTTTGGAAGACCTGTGTCATCGTTGCCCAGCTCCGCGCATCATTTGTGGTGATTTCAATGCGCATCACACGTCATGATGGTACAAGAGTTTGGATGCACTTGGACGTTGTCTGGAAAAGGCTATTGATAAGCTAGACATATACATTGCGAATGATGGCAATGTAACATTCTTTAGGCCTCCAGCTTGCACAAGTATTATTGACTTGACGTTGCATTCAAGTGACGTTCAACTCACGTGTTGCACAGCTCCCGGACAGAATGGGTAGTGATCATTTCCATATATTGATCAATGTTGCTGGCTACCATTTGATGGTAGCTAAATCCTGCAAAGTAACTAATTGGGATCGCTACCGAGAGCATCTAGACCACTGATCAGGGGATATGTTTCAGGATATGCTGGCGAGCAAAGCGGCTGCAACCACTATACTAAAGCTGCCTGCACATTTTCCAGCCCCGGACGTGAAGCTCCGTAATTTGTGTGCGGCCAGAAGAAGGGCAGAGAAAAGGTTTATGCAAAGAGGTGGTGAACCTGCTGGCAAAACTCAGTTCAACAGACTTAATGCAGCAATATGGCGATACAGCAACAAACTTCGGAGGAAACAATGGGCAATGTTTTGTGAGAGTTTAGGTGTATTTACTCCACTCGCAAGTGTATGCCGAGTAGTAAATAGTGTCGGAAGCACGCCCGAGCTTTTGAGACCGTTTATTGCCCTCGCGTTATTCAAGGATACATCAGTGCCGTCTCTAGCCGAAGAGTTTGCTTACGTGTATATAATTGGAAGAGAAAGTGAACCACCTTACCCACTTCTGCCTCATTCTACATCTGCCATCGACGCACCTTTCACGCTGCGGGAACTTACGTCAGCCATAAGTTGTCTCCGTCGACGCTTTGCTCCTGGACCTGACGGAATTACAAACCAAATGATCTCAAATGTGCCTGCAGATGCATGTCTACTATATTTGGGAGTCGGGAAACATTCCCCAAGCCTGGAAAATGGCCTGGGTTGTGCCAGTGCTGAAGCTAGGTAAAGACAGAGCAGAACTGGCATCATACAGACCAGTATCACTAACTTCGTGCGAAGCGAAGCTGATGGAGAGGCTAGCCTGTGTTTGGCTGACATGGTGGATGGAGAATCACAAGGCCCTTCCAGCATGTATGACTGGGTTTCGACAACGGTTGAGTGCACAGGACAACATCTTGGACTTGGTGAGTCACATAGAACACCAGTGAGCATACGGCTTTTCTACTCTGGCAATATTCCTGGATGTTTCAAAAGCATACGACTACGTGTTCTAAGGTGCGATAATTTGTGTTCTTGCATCTATGGGAATAACGGGGCACCTTTTACGCTTTGTTCAGGCGTTTCTTCGTGATCGCTCGATGCAGGTGAAGTTAGGGACAGTGCTCAGTAGCTCAAGGAAAGTCACACGAGGGGTGCCACAGGGCAGTGTCCTGTCTCCAATGTTATTCAATGTGGCCATGCCTGGTTTACCTAATGCTTTCAAGACTGTGAGCAAGGCAGTACAAATATCAATTTATGCCGACGACATATGCATCTGGCTGTCTGGATATCAGCATAAGCGATTGGAAATGACTGACCAAAGAGTGCTACTCTCCGTACAAACCTATCTTGAATCTATTGGACTAACACTATCGGATGAAAAGTCTCAATTCATGCTATTTCCAGGTATGCGAAGACGGGAAACAAGGATGAAAATATTACTTCCTGATTCATCAATTAAACAAGTTAAGTACATGAGATTCATTGTAGTCACACTAGACACCAGGATGAATTGGCGACGGGCAGTAGACAAGGCAATGTCAGCACTGTCACCCCGTGTAAACATTCTTCGGAGGATGGCAGGAACAAGCTGAGGGAGCCACTTAACATCAATGATAAAATTACACGAGGCAGTAATTGTCAATCGTGTGCTTTTCCAATTGCCTCTGATCTCTCCGAGCGAGTCACCGTACGAACGGCTGAAAAAAACTTCATCGTAAAGGCCTCAGACTTGCTTTGGGAGTGCCAAAGTTTGCAGCGAGCATAAAGGTGCTTCATGAAGCTCGTCTTCCGCAGTTACGTCTTCTCGCCTCTCAACGACTGTTGACACAGCTTTGCCGACTTGGCGATTCGAGCTCAGGACGAACACAACTCAGTCGCCTTCGGCGACGCACGGAATCGCGAGCTTTCGTGGCCCTCAACACCTTTCGCCATCTTATCATCGATTTCCCCAAACAAAGACAACTTCTACAAGACCCACCTTGGTCACATGAGGATGTTGACTGTCAGGTGACGATTCCGGGGATGCACAGCAAGCGTTCCACACCCACAGCAAAAGTACGTTCTTTGGTACTTGAATATATTGAAGAAAACTACGTCGATCATTTGAAAGTTTTCACCGATGGATCGGTCGACATAGTGCGCGGAGAAAGCGCTGCAGCGTTTGTGATCCCGTCTCAAAAGGCGTCCTGGGCAGCGTGACTAGAGTGCGTTGTTTTATCGACAGCATGTGAAAGCGTGGCAATTCAGGCAGCCCTGAAGAAACTGAAGTTTTTTAGGGAGCAATAAGTCGTGCTGTTTTCGGACAGTAAGCCCGCTTTGCAGCGGCTAAAACATGGATTGCTTTTGGATCGATGCAATCAAAGATCACTGAGAATCCTCAAAGACCTGCATGGCATTGGTATAAACATTAGGTTTCGATGGATTTCATCGCATGTAGGTATAGCGGGTAATGAGGCCGCTGACAGACTTGCCCGGAGTGCTCTGGAGCTTACACCAACGAAGAAGGCTCCCAAAGACAATCAGCGTATCTAACGAGAAGCTGTCAATAAGCATTTTCACGCGTTATGGCTGACGCCTCACCAGCCATGTGTGACACAAGGGCTATCAAGGGAAGAGGCCTGCTTGCTTCATCGCATCCGAACGGGATCAGCACCTACACCAGCATGGCTCCACAATATCAGACTCTCCGCGATGCCCTTGTGCCCGAAGAGCAAGGAAAACGGTAATATAGAAAACTATTTGCTTCAATCATCATCATTATCATCATCATCATCATCATCATCATCATCATCATCAGCCTTACTACGTTCACTGCAGGACAAAGGCCTCTCCCATGTTCCGCCAGTTAACCCGGTCCTGTGCTTGCTGCTGCCAATTTATACCCGCAAACTTCTTAATCTCATCTGCCTACCTAACCTTCTGTCTCCCCCTAACCCGCTTGCCTTCTCTGGGAATCCAGTTAGTTACCCTTAACGACCAGCGGTTATCCAGTCTACGTGCTACATGCCCAGCCCATGTCCATTTCTTCTTCTTGATTTCAGCTATGATATCCTTCACCCCCGTTTGTTCCCTAATCCACTCTGATCGCTTCTTGTCTCTTAAGGTTACACCTACCATTTTTCTTTCCATTGCTCGCTGCGTCGTCCTCAATTTAAGCTGAACCCTCTTTGTAAGTCTCCAGGTTTCTGCTCCGCAGCTAAGTACCGGCAAGATACAGCTGTTATATACCTTTCTCTTGAGGGATAGTGGCAATCTACCTGTCATAATTTGAGAGTGCTTGCCAAATGTGCTCCACCCCATTCTTATTCTTCTAGTTACTTTAATCTCGTGGTTCGGCTCCGCGGTTATTACCTGCCCTAAGTAGACATAGTCTTTTACAACTTGAAGTGCACTATTGCCTATCTCGAAGCGCTGCTCTTTTCCGAGGTTGTTGTACATTACTTTCGTTTTCTGCAGATTCATTTGAAGACCCATCTTTCTGCTCTCCTTGTCTAACTTCGTAATCATGAGTTGCAATTCGTCCCCTGAGCTACTAAGCAGTGCAATATCATCGGCGAAGCGCAGGTTACTAAGGTACTCTCCATTAACTCTTATCCCTAACTGTTCCCATTCTAGGCTTCAGAAAACTTCTGTAAGCTTGCGGTAAATAGCATTGGGGAGATTGTGTCCCCCTGCCTTACACCCTTCTTGATTGGTATTCTGTTGCTTTCTTTATGAAGCACTATGGTAGCAGTTGATCCCCTGTAGATTTCTTCCAGGATGTTTATATATACTTCATCGACGCCCTGATTTCGCAGTGTCTGCATGACGGCTGATATTTCTACTGAATCAAACGCCTTCTCGTAATCTATGAAGGCTACGTATAGTGGTTGGTTATATTCTGAGCATTTCTCTATTACCTGATTGGTAGTATGAATGTGGTCTATTGTTGAGTAGCCTGTTTGAAAAATCCTGCTCTTTCCTTTGGTTGATTGAATTCTAATGTTTTCTTTACTCTGTTAGCAATTACCTTTGTAACTAGCTTGTATACTAGAGAGAGCAAGCAATGCTTAATTGTTGTGAGCTTAAGAAGGAACGGCAAGGTTTATTTGAGGAACTGCAACAGTTAGGCTCGCCATGTGACAGCGTGACTGATAATGCGTTTCCACGTGGTTCCTCGATCTTCAGGAAACAGGTGTCGCGACTTCTCTTGAAATTTTTGATTGCTAAAGACATCGCATGTGACTGGTGATAAGTGACAACTATGTTTGGGGTATAGTGCAGCGAGATAGAGTACCGGCACAGTGCTGCACGTGGAATAGCACAAAGGCCGCCATCTTTTGCAGGCTTACGTCGCGCTATGCAGGATCTTTATTTTAAAAACCTGCTCGTGCTTAGTTAAAAAACAAACAAAGGACATTAGCTACAATTATCAAGAGGAAACCGGGCGGGGCAATCGCCTGAAAACTATGCAAGGCTAGATCCGTCGGCTACCTACAACATCCTCAACCTTAACCTTAACGATATTCTGTACTCCACGGCTGCCAAAGCGGTATTTCCAAACTGCTGTCTTGCTGCAGTGGTTGTTGACCATTGGGCGACGTGAGTTTTCAAACTATTAGGCTATTGTGTTCGCGAACAGTTGCCTCTGCGAAGTTCCTGGTGCATATTGTACGTACGTTATTTGGCTAAAAAAACAACTTTGCTTCCTGAATCTTTGTTTTTTTTGTTTCTTTTCTCTCCCGCAAGAAATTAGCGAGGCATAAGGTGCAATAAATTTGCGTATTAATAGCGGCACGTGAATGGTCAGCAATTAAGAAAAATTTCGATTTCGCGCCATGTAGGACAAATGCGTGACGTCACTACCCCTTCTGGTTGTGACGTATTTATTTTTATTTTTTGTTTTATGTTAATGGTCTCCTCCTCACGTAGAGGGCGGCTGCAGCAAAAAGCTGCCGAATACTGGATCAAATTTCAGAGTTTTGGCGTCACTATGTCAGTTCTTGTTAAAACTGAGAAACACAAGTTGCGGATTTGTTTCGCAAATACTACAAGTTGAATATATGAAATATACACTGCTGCTTGCTTAATCCATTTGCAGAAGATGCCACGAACTCCGAATAAAAGTTCGATAAACAAGTTTTCGTGCCAAACCGAGGAGTATTGATTGGTAGCACACTTAAATATCACTATCTGGTCATGAGTCGATATTAGCTTAGCTGGCGTTGACTAAAGCGTAGTCGTAGAGGACATGCCAGCGATTGCCTTAGCGCGAGTCCTTAGCGATCAGGGGCCTTCGAAGACTAATTTAGGATCAAACTTCGTGTTAGTGCCAACAAACCGACGTCATTTGTTTGTCAGCTATTGCGTCACACACGGTTTATTTTTTTGTTCTGCCGCAAGTGTTCTCTCCTCAGACAAATATTGCTAAGCCCAATGAACAGCCCATGAGACGCCATTTTCTTAACGTATGGCGCTCTATGAATGCTTCGCTACCAGTTACGTTTACCTTGTACTGGTGTGAACTGCGCATTTATTAATGTCTTCCCTTCTAAATTTTAGTGTTCGTGAAATTCGATAGGAGACCACGAGAACGTCCAGAAATAAGCGGCCAGATGTAAGTCGAATTAATTAAAGTGTTTCGGTTCACTGAGAACTGTTTCGCATTTAAAAATAAACAAGTACACGCGCACTTGTCCATAATAGGGGTACTCTGAATTTTCCATAAAGAGTAAAGGATGACTTCAGAGAAGCTTGAAAACGAACGCAATTGCTGAGCCAGCGCGTGGCTTTTGCGCACATGTGTATACCAAGTGCACGTGCACTAAGTTTGTGAAGTTGGAGAATGAAATTGAACATAGGCAGGGGGAGTACTTTGCGGTGCTCTTTTATTCACGCCCATGGAGCTCAGAGAAGAGGAGAGAGTAGAAGACTTTTACAAGTATGTAACAACGCAAAACACGTGACATGCAGGCAATGGCACATGGCAGCCGTACAACCATGTGTGTGGTCCAATATGTATAACTTTGCTTTTGTTTTTCGTTAGCACTTGAAACGGCCCCTGAAAAACTTCTGAGAATGCAAAAAAAAACGACAGAGTTCTTCCATCCTTTTGTTTACCCATATTTGCACAGCGCAAGACTACGAGTAGTTACGACGTAACTACCGAAGAAGAGACAAGGAGAGAAAGAGCGCTTCCGGCCTTTTCGACTCGATCTGTGACAGCGGTTCTCTTTTCACATAACGCGATAAGAAAATAAGCTAATTATTGTTCTATGTACGAAAATTATCAGTCGTAAATTGTCAGCTACACTGCTTTTCCATGCAGACAAACGCCCATCTTGCCTTGTCGTTGTATGCCATCGAGTGTGATCAATGAATTTCAGTTCGTTCTTGGGTGTTTTTGAATCTGCAAATGGAGATAACAAGGTTTGGTCGAAGAGCGTGAAATCCCGATAGGCTGAAAGTTTTCTTGTTCATAATACCCACGTGTTTTGTGAATGAATAGACGGCAAGCGTGATGTAGCGCCTTTTGAATGGGCACTGAAGACGAGGGAAGAAAAGCCCTCTCTTGTATGTGCATTTAGAGCGGTTCAGGAGCCCTTTGACAGCCTTTTTCACTCGTTCTTTCAGAGTACAAAAATTATTTCAAAGTCACTTTGAGATATATTCTTCTAAATGGGGCTTAGGTGTCAAAAAAAATGTTATTCACACTGCGCATGCTAACGCTCTCATTTTTCGTTTCATTGATGCGTCGCTTGCGTTGAAATTCACACATAATGACAACATTTCATTAACAAATTTACGCTACAACAAGGGGCACCGAGAATACAAGCACCAGTGAAAACAGGACGTACATTGCACCACCTGGCATCGCTTTAGAAAGCTATGCACGAAGAACCAGCACTGCGAGAGTGAGCGGGGCACGTGGTATAAAAACTTCTAAGTGGCCTCAAGAAGTGCCCCGTTTATAGCCGTGAATGCGACAACGTCACGGGAACTCTCGAAAGCACAACCGCTTGACACGAATAAGAATTCTTTCACACGAAGGTTTCAAAGCAAAAAAAAAAGTTTTTCTTCGAGTCTTAGATAAAAAGACGTATATTGAACCCAACGCTATCATCACATAAAAACACAAGCCTTAATCAAGGCATGTCACCTATTTTCTAGAGGCCTTAATCATGAATAAGCGACGAAGAACGCATCTGGAGGTGAGTAAGTCTTTGGTGGAAACAAAATATGGCGCTTGGATTCACTGAGTGGAAAAGAATGCTGACATCGACAAGTGTGAACGACGTGAAAACATGACGCTAGAGGGTATAGAGCAATATAACAAGAGCTTTCCTGAATGAACATCTTTATATATGCAAAAGCATCTCAATTATTTCACTGGGAATGCTGACTCACATTTACACAAGGCCCACTAATAGCTTTCAAAGGGTACTATTGACAAAAAAATGACCATTATAGAATTGGCACGTTTAGACAAACATTTTAAGTCAGAAAACTGGGATCTGTGAGATTCTCCCTCAAGCGTGGTCATCTCCGTTCATTTTTCAAGGGAAGCAACAGCCTTGAGAAGGCACCCACACTATCGCATACATACTAACGTCCAGTAGCTTGCCTTAAGAGGAGCGGAATATGAAATCATAAGCCGCAAACATGTTTACTCTCACAGTCGACGTACAGTATATATTTGTTTTTTTATTTTAGATGGAGCAATACAAGATGATTTATCTATGTACTTATTTTTAATGAATGCAGAGAAAATGTTTAATTAACATTTGAGGTTACCTAATGAGCGTCATGTGCACAAACTATAGACATTGTAATTGAGCATTAAGTTAGTGGTTATTGCCCGCTGGAGCCGCAGTACACTCAAAATGTATTTTTGAAGGCCTTCAAAAATGTAAGCCCGTCATGGAGAGAAAGACTGCTTGTCCCATGCAAGTGTTTCTGGAATATTACGACGTACATACACGGTATGAATAGATGCTGCAGCTGCGCCCACGTAATGAATAAACTATGGTTTGGACAACCATAAGCTTGAGAACAAACAAATCTGATAGTAGCACGACCAATAACCATCAGTGAACATTTTAAAAAAGAAAGTTCGCTGCTTTGTCAGCACTACGAGACGACACGCACAACAGAAGTACGGTTCAAAAACTACCTGAGGAGTGCTCCGAACTCAACCTGGGTGTCACTGCGAAACATATTTTCTCTATTTTGCATGGATTTGTCCCTGATGAATGGCTTTTTCTGCACATCATCTCCTGAATAATGTCCCTTAACACACATACAGTATATCCCGAACGCACCTCAAACATCTATAACTGGCCTCGTCAGTGTGTAACAACAACACTGTGCAAATCAGGGTCGAGTCTTGTTGAAGAGTATCCGGCCGGTGTCCTTGGACTATTCATCTTAAGGTGAGACGTACGGTCTGGCACGATCCCACTTGCGATTCAATGGCCAGCGCTTCTCAGTTGTCATGGATAGGTTACTCACGCATCTACGACGTTCACTAGTGCATTACATTTCCGCGCAAACGCGAGAGGTCCTTGCGTGCTCACAAAAAGTCCTCAATGGTTGTGTCCCTGCAGCGATTGTGCTGCTTGGCACTCCTCTTTTTGGCTCCCTTGACGGCGTGCAGCTGCGTAGCGCCGCGCTGGTGCAGCGGCGGGCACGGCGACTGTCACAAGGCGAGCGAGTCGCCCGGTAGCTGCGTCATCGAGTGCGGTATGGCCACCGTCGATGTGGCGTACGATGTGAAGGTGTACGTGGAACCGAGCCGCGTCGTGCCGTTGCGGGACGAGCAGCGGTTGTTTGTGGTGGTGGACTTGACGCGGCAGCGCGGCTCGAAGCAGGTGCGGTGACAGCACCGCACCATGCGACGACGGAACTTGCTGGACATGAAGCAGTACACGATGGGGTTCAGGCAGCTGTGCACGAACGGCAGCAAGTAGAAGAGTACGCGCACGGCGTACACGCCGTGGTTGAACACGTTGAGGCAGCACTTGATGACGATCTCCATGACGAGCCGGGGACCCCAGCACAGCAGGAAGAGGATCACCACAAGTATCAGCATCTTGATGACCTGCAAGCAAAGGAGGGAATACGTGAAGTGAAGGGCGTTTGCACTAGCGTAATGAAGAGGAAAAAAAACGTGCGTAAGAATGGAAGTGCGGGGACGTTAACTGGTTTTGCATAACCGATGGTCTATCTTGCACAAGCGGAAGGGATGACGAGTTTGGAGGCTCGAAAGCTGGGAGATTAAATAAACTCAGAAGGCTTGGAAAGCGAGCGCACATACGCATGCGTGTACGCACGTACGAACACGCAACGCCACCATCAGCCAGTCATGTGCGGTATATGGCATTACTGTCAGTCTTTACCGCGAACACTACCAGTTTACAGGTGCTCCTGTAAGTCTGCTGTTTTTAAATAATTTTAACAATGCCCTCGCAGTCTTGTATTTGTGACCAGTTCTGATAAGGTCGTCTAGAAAACAGGATTTCCAATAAGGCTGTTCTGGGCTGGTAAAATGAGAAACGATTTTTAGTGTTTACAGTTTGGCAATAAGGAGAGGTCAACTCATGAAATAACTTTGATTTCAACGTTATTTCCAACGTCACATCAACTTACGATTAAATTTACTGTGTGCACGAAGTGCATAATTGCCAATAGCAGTCACCAGTTCATTCATACATATAATGAGATGTAACTTTGTTAATAAATGGAGACGAAAACACAATATTGTCTTTGAATAAATGTGGCAGCGTAAGTAAAATGAATCAAGACGGCATATTTTTTTTTTCTAGTGTGTACCTGTTGGCGCGCTCTCTTGACGTCCCTTATATCAGAGTTGGCGTGACCCCGAAGAATGAGTCTGCAGTTTGGCTGCTGTGGTCCTGGGCTAGGGAGGGAGCCCAGTCTGGGCGTTGTGGGTGCCTGGCATTGGTAGCTGCAACGTGTCAAGTCACTAGCATTAGTGATGGTGTGGAACAGTTTTGAAAAAAGTGGTCCTTTCTAATTATTCACAATCTTCAAGATGAACATTTAATGGAAGCGTGCTCAAGCTGCAAATGATAAGATCACTGAAGGCAACAATGAAATGTGTCATCGTGCATGTCATTACGACACGCATTACCACACCAGATGCCGATAAATAATAATTAAAGAGAGAGCCATCTCATTAAAATTATTAGAGCACTGATGAAGAAGGCCGAAAACGACGCGGCTTCTATGAAAATCGGCTGCAAAAGAAGGTTCATACGACTCCTTGCAATTTTTCTCGGTTGTTATAGCCTACAGAAGCGCAGCCGATAAAAACTAGTACTGAGTATTCTGCCGTCTACTTCCATTATTACGAAACAGGTCTTAGGTATTATGAAGCTTTCTTACTAACCATACTAAAACACCGAAGTACTGCCTACACTGATTTTTGTACGACGTGAAGTATACGTATGAGTGACATGAATTTCCGTTTCAAGTCTCACTTAAATTCCTTCACTTGAACCAAATCTACAAATTCTTTATACGTATCGAACACTTAAAAACTATCTTTTCCTTCCCGTAGACTATGTATCATTGTGGTTCCCTAATGCCGCACGAACACTTGACATTTATATTATTCATTTTTTGACACAAACAAGCAGTGACTCACACCCCCTTCTAGGCACCGCTACTGCTGTCGAAGAATCTGGCACCTTCAAAATTGAAGTGATTACTATATTGTTGTTAACTACAACTGTCTGTCGCGCCCTAGGGCCCTGAAAGTATGAAAACAAATTAAAATAAAATTTAAAAAATACTACGTTACCTATTTCGCCTTTATATTAACAAAAGCTGTCAAATATAATAGCACCACAGGAAATGTCACTTGTAACTTAGTTCAACATGTTTTGTTTTTTTCTGACACGAAACCCCAGTGATACTCTTCTTTCTTTTGAAACGCTTCCAGTTGAGAATTTCGGTTTTGCCGAATGTTCAGAATATTTTTCTGTGAAAAATAGAGCAGGTTCCAAATCGGTGGTTCTGGATGAAGTTTAGAGTTATGTTGGATACGTATGAGACCGGGAATTGATTTACTGATAATATTAGCCAATGAACAGTTAGTAAATTTATTGAAATAAATGAATTTGTTTGTTAGAAGTGCGTATTGTTTACTTGTGAGCAGCTGAGATTGTTGAGGCGGCACCTGACGGAAAATATCTCAGCCACGCGCTTCTTTCTAAGTGGTTTCTATATTGCACTTCGGCAGTGCCACGAAAAGCATACTTAGGCCTAAGGAATACACGAGGTCACGCGAACGCCCACGTGCAAGTGCCACTACCGGTTCCGGAAGTTTTCTATTGGGGTCGTCTCCAGCATTTCGTCTATAGCGTCTAGCTTACAACAATATTACAACGTAGCCTTTCCTTTCAACTTTATTTTGCTGCCCTCTTCTCTTCACCACGTTTAGAGCAGCTAACAGATGTGTGCGGGAGCCTAGCTGACCTTTTCTTCATTGTTTCATTTATGACGATGTATAGGACTATTCGTTGCATTGGCGAACACAGTAGGCTGAGTCCACTATGGTGGATAGTTGGCAACGGTGCTCGGCTTCTGACCGGAAGGCCCATGCTACAAACGTCAACGTAAATACACGAGTTTAAACCTATAGTATCATTTTTACGTAACGATATCAGATGTATACCTGAACTTTGCGGACTGAGTGAGCTGGTCCATGGTCTTGGTGCTGACCCAAAGTTCCAGGATGACCCATGAATAGCAGACGATCATGACGACCGAGGGGAGAGCGAAAAGCGTGACTAGGCGATACCAGGACACCGACTGACCCTGCCAGTCGTGTTCGTCCTTGCAACTGTAGATGGTGACGTTCACCCGCAGGTTAGTGAAAGTTGTCTGGATCACGTTCTGCGAAAACGTCGTTGGTACAGCCCACGTTAGGTGTTTGTTGAATTATTTCATTGTCATAGTGACATCAAAAGCAGTCAATACAGACTTTCTTGAGCTGATACAAACATAATGTAGTCGCATGGCTAATGTCAGCACTCAAGAATGTCTGAAGTATGCAGAGCCAAAAAATAAAGGGTCACAACGTCTGATTTGTGGCTTTCTCAGACGAAAGTTCTGCAATCCGATCCTCGGACTGATCACACCATATACTGCCACCAAACACGTGAGTGCACATAGCCAGAGTGCAGAGCTCAGACTTGTACTATCAAGCAACCGAAACATGAATGATGAAACCTCTGCATAGTGGCTGTTTCGCATTGTACTGAGGTCTCACTAGTCGTTTCTCTGTAGCCGGTGTCCACACTCGATAAAATTTAAGAGGGATGAAATGGTAAGCCATATTTTGAGAAAATTTGCTATGGCTAGCAACATTTGGCCTGCTTTTAGGATTGTTCTCGTGTCTGAATATACATTTGCAATGCGCAGTCAAAGAGCGATTGTTTAGGCACCTCCACTAAAGCAAAAGTGTTACTGACTGCATGTACTAACGCGCATTCGGTTAGCTGCGATATCTACATCTCACCTTCACGAAGAGCATCGGCAGGGCAACGACAAGGGATACGAGCCAAACGCCCCACATCAGCCTCTTGCAGTTGCTCATGGTGCACACCGTGCGAGAGTGGATGGGGAACACAATCACCACGAACCTGGCATCGCGGAAAGTGTAATACACATTGATCACAATCAGATGCCTTTCTTTCACTGGTTAAACATGTATTTGAATCATCGCATGTGTGGCTAATCGACATACCAGAACGGCACAATTAATAAGCATTTGTTATGCTAGTTGTTGGTTTATTTTGAACTTTGTAATGGACTGCGTGACACAATGGCCTTCTTTTTGCCCTTCATCTCGTTCATTCTTTCAGGGTCTTTTTCAAGCTGATTGCTTACATAATATAAGGTTATATATATATATATATATATATATATATATATATATATATATATATATATATATATATATATATATATATATCGTCACGTTGCATCGAATGCGTTGTTCGAAGGTCGCCGGTCTCGATCTTGCTGGTGGTAAGTTTTTTTTCAAGCACTTTCTTTCTCCTCATTTACATTAATATTACTTCTAACATCCCCTATACTTTCTCTGGCAACATTGTCTGTTTGTTCTCATCGAAGTTGTGTCTAATAAGGAAAAACTGGCCCTTTAATTTACAACTTCCTACAATTTAATAAAGTGATATAGTTGAGATAGTGTAACAATATTACCGAGGACACTGAACGGCGGACTTGGACGAAGGCGGCCAAATAACGTGCACTTCCCGTTGATAAGTCCTCCCCTTAGCTTCCACTTATTTATAGCCACGTTCAGTCTATGATGGGATTAAATATTCAAAAATAGCCTTGAGTATCTACTGGTATATCAGAATATCAATACAGTTTGCACAAGGTATAGAGCAATCATTGTTTTCAGGGAGCTGTTAGTCAGGCACAATATCTTTAAGCCTCCTATGTAACAGTTTGCTTGGACAAAACTGGCCGCTCAAATTACAATAGAGCACATAAAAAATCTAGCAAGCTGCGCTTCGCCAGAACTGAAGAAGCAGGAAATCTAATGTCCGTCCTTCATCAGGCGACCGTGCTTCTATGTTTTGCAAATGTTTTTGTTGGCGCCTGATTTCCGCCTCTTTTGAGGGAACATCGCTATTGTCTCGCGACGATACGCCAGTTGCCGCGTCAGCGCTCGCCGACGGTCACGTCGGGCATCTTCTTGTTCAGGAGGCGTCTCGGCCATCAACAAAAGGGATAATTCGCAAGGAACCAAGCCACTCTTTCACCTACTTCTCTTACGACAGCTAGATTCTTCCGCTTAGCCTCACTCTCGGCCATCTTGACGCTTACCTCATTGGCTCACTCTTTCTGCAAGATTTCACTCTTTTCTTTCCTAGCAAGCGTCTCAGGTTCACCCGCCCGATTCTGCCTATCCATACTCGGCTCGATGCACTTTCTCTTCTCACGGACATTCAATCTCTCCACATTGTGTTGACTCATGATCAGTGCTACGTCATCTGATAGTGGGAACATTGCCTACGAAAAGCTTCACTGCTCAAAACTCAGCCAGCTACTCAACCTCTTAACCATCGCTCAATGGAGCTTCAAGTACGAGAGTTTATGGGATGATAGGCTAAGCTTAGTCTAATTTCGAACACCGTCCTCCTAATTTAGCCTTACCATTATCAGCATCATATCATTTTATTGATTACTGGTGACATGATATGGGTGACAATTATACCGGGACGAACACAAGGACCAAGAGTAAACTAAAGCTACTGTGACTTTTAAAGATATCTAGAACACCTATGCTGTGACAGATTCGCATACCTTTCAAGCGTGACTGCGACCATGTTGAGCACTGAAGCGAAAGCAGACACCGTCTCGGCGTAAGCAGCCAGTTTACACACCGTGCCGCTCGCGTCCCACCGGACTACGAAGTAGTGAGCAACGTCCAGTGGTGCACAGATGGTCAGTAGGAGCAGATCTGACACAGGCCAGGCTGACGAAGGAAGACACTGGTGACGTTCCTCGAAGACTTGTCGCCAGCCATCACCGAAATCACCACCAAGTTGCCGCTCACGCCTATGGCGAAAGTCACCAAGTACGTAACCACGATGAAGAAGAAGTACTCGTTCATCACCCACGGCACCAGCATCTCTTCGGGGTATTCGAAGTACACGTGATCGGGAGGCAACTGCAGTGGCGTCTGGTTCCAGTATGGTGCCCCTTCTGGAGAAGGCGTGCGCCAACTGGCATTCGCTCCCAGGCCATCGCAGTCGGTGACTATGGCTGTGTCGTTGAGCGTAAAGCAGTCATCGGTCGCAGGGGGACTCCATGGTGGACGGTGGCCACGGAACGAACATTCGAAAATGTTGCCGGGTGTGCGCGTCCGACCGATGAGTTCGCGCTAGGCTAGTTGGTAACCTTGGCGGTCACAGACTCCTTGCTAATCAACATGCGACCCGACCAGGATCAGACACGCTTTCAAGCGTCCACGCTTTTATTCGAACCCACAGTTCGCTTCCAAGCTGTTCAGCGTAGGCGAGCGGTACGAATCAATGGAATTAACTTCCTACATACACCAATGACAAAAATCTAAACGCTTACATTCACTAGTCTTACATCCTGTTTTGGAAATTACGCAAGTCGTCAGTAGAAGTTCACGACAAGAGCAGTGTGGGGTTCAGTTCTTCGCCTAGGTTTTACGCAGCTCTTCAGTAATGCGGTAGATTATTTAAGCTATTTCCTCTATCTACAGACTTGAGATAACCCAAAACAATCTGCACGTTCTTGTCTTGCCTTGAGGTCGTTGTTATCCATCTCAGAGCTGGTCTTAGGATGGCGCTTGGTGCGTAAAGTCAGCAGGGCCTTTCTCACCTCGCTACGTTTATCTGCGCTGGCGTTATTCAGACCATGCACCAGAAACGCTGAAATATCTCGCCCGCGTTCTTACACTTACGAAAAACATTTTTCGTGCTGGTCCGGAAGTAATCATTTTTTGAATACCTTCATTGACAACTTAGAACGAGGCAAACTCGATTTTTCGCCTTGAACTTCAAAAGGCGTGTCGTTAATGTAGAACAGTCATACAGATGAATGCGTCGCGACGAAATCGATGACGCACAAAGTCTGGTCCTTACTTATTCACTGTGTAGCACCTGCAAAACAAAAACAGCAAAGAAAGCACATTGAGGTTCCAGAAGTTTGTATCTTCTATCGTCTGAACTGGGCTGTAGGTATTGTCATCACAAACATCCATAAACATGCTGTCTGTGTACTGGAAACATTCATTGTTCGCGTCGTGCGTCAGTTCATGCAGCATGAAGGTTTGTTTGACATGGCTTAAGGAATTAAGCTTTACTGTAACTGGTCCCCAATCAGGAGGGGGTTCGAACGTACACAACCGTTAAAGGCGCAGGGCACTGTACTGCATACATGATGATGTTTGCTTCTTTTTTCATCAGTGTACTTAAGTAAAGTTTATTACTAGTGAGCCATTGGCTACTGATCTTCAACTGAATTTTGAGTTTCTTCGCTATACTGTGAAGAAAAAAAGGTAGCACTTGATAAGCGAAAGCGTGGGCAGACATTCTCTCAATGTTTAAGCGCTATAGATTACAAATGTTTACATAAAATGAACTTTTTCAATGGAAAAATATTCACACTTCAAAAACACGGAATTCGAAAATAAAAACTTCTCTAAATGCCACAATATACTAAACGTTATGCACTCCGATACAAAAGAATGAAAACTCGTAAAAAATAAAAGCAATCGATTATTCACTTCTCATTGTCAAATACACAATACGGCCATGGTTGTTCATTTAGATGTATTTGGAATTTTCCCGTAAACATGGCTAGTAAACACACAAATGCACGTACATTATAGCCACAAAGTGCCAACTTCGCAACATTTAACGGCCTGTTTTGTTTATGGAATACTGGGCATTGGACACCTAATTAGTTTTCTTCCTCAATTCTGACTTTCAGGTGCGACAAAGCATTTATTTTTTCGGAAGATCAGTTTAGATAATACCAGAGAAACTTTGTGTTGGTACTGATTTTGCTTCTCCGTCGCGAAGTTCTCCACCAATCTATTCACTTCTAGCTGACGTGCAACTTGAGAAATTGTCTCCTTATAATTAATAATATAACCTTTTATTGTTTAATACGATGTGTTATCATGATTCAAGTTGTAAGGCACTTACATATATAAGAAGTAGCGTCAATGATGCATTTCCGTAGCATGCTCTATGTCCATGTTCTCTAAATTTCTATCCAGCCACATCGGCATGCTCTTAGACTTTCATATTTCGCTAGGTACTACTGTAACGCGCATAAATGACCAAGGAAGCTATTTCTGGTTACGTAGTAACACAGTAGTCACATAGGCTACATAGCACATAGGCTTCACAGGAGTCAAACACATGGTAACTTGCGATTCCGAGAATTCGGTTGCTATGGAGACCCCAGCTTGCCCATAGTATGTCAGTTATTCATTATTGCACTCCAGAAATGGCTTTCGGGCCTGTCAGGCAAGCTTGGCGTTACAGTGTGTCTCTGTTCTGGCTAACATTCTAGCCTTTATTAGACACATTCCGACTTCGAGCCATGTCAATGGCTATATAGCAGTCACAGGTTCGGTCTAATGCCGTCCACATTCTTGGTGATACATACATACATACATACATACATACATACATACATACATACATACATACATACATACATACATACATACATACATACATACATACATACATACATACATACATACATACATACATACATACATACATACATACATACATACATACATACATACATACATACATACATATACGTGTGTGTTTGTGTGATCGTGTGTGGAACGACGAAGACTATGCGGACTATGCCGGAGTGTAGCATTGTGACAGCAGATACTATAAGTAGGATATAGATACACCAGGAACAAAGGAAGGGAAGAATTGCGTGGTATTCTTGTTTTGTTTTGTTTTTCTTGCACCGCACGCAACGCCCATGGAATGTCACTGTAGCTCTTTGAAGACACCCAGTAGGAAAGAGACCCGTACTTCCGCATTTTTTTTATTATTGGTCGTTGGTGATGGACACTTTTGTGAAGTGTAGTGAAAAATCACCTAACGTTAACGAAACCTAACAACCAAATAAGCAGTACGGTTTGTGGCAAGGTCAAAAGGAGTCATAGACATTCATTTCCTTCTCTACGCGTTCATTCACTGTTTTTTCAATGTCCCCTAAGCATTTCACCTATGCAGGATGGCGTACCGGTCGCGCAAACTGCAGGTAACATTCCTGCCTTTTCCCCTCTCTCTCTCTCTCTCTCTCTCTCTCACACACACACACACACACACACACACTTTTGTTCATTTTCCTGCTTGGCCCTATTAGCCCGACACATTCAACAAAAGAACCACGACAAAAATGAAAAGACGTGAAAGCGTTTATGTGTGACAGGGTCCTTTTTTTGCATGTTCATCATCATCATCAGCCTGACTACGTACACTGCAGGAAAAAGGCCTCTCCCATGTTCCACCGGTCAACTCTGTCCTGTGTTTGCTGCTGCCATTTTATACCCACAAACTTCTTAATCTCATCTGCTCATCTAACTTTTTCTCTCCCCCTAACCTGATTGCCTTCTCTGGAAATCCAGTTAGATACTCTTAATGACCAGCAGATATCCTGTCTACGCGGTACATGCCCTGCCCATGCCCATTTCGCCTTCTTGCATGTTACAGGCTAACACGTGCTGTAATATGAAACACCAACTCGCCCTAACAGCAACCCTTTCGAAGTTTCAGACGACATATGCATTCGCTCAGAATTTAGCTGTCGTAAAGTTGTTGTTGAGTTCAATACACAGTATTCTATCAACAGTATAAAGGAAGCATGCTTTAAGTTTACGCCAATTTAGTTTAGCTACATACAGCATACCCAATTTAGTGGCACTGCGTCCACAGTAGTGGGAACAAAGAACATATGCGATTACCGAAGAGTAATCTGCAATACGTATGACATGATACTGGACAGCTATTTTCACTCGCTAGAAGCAACCTGTTGAAATAACCTTCTGTAGCGTAAACGTTGTGACGTGACAATGTTACAATGTAGCCAAAGCGGGAGTTCGCCAAAGTGGAAGATGCGTCAACGTTCGCCTTATGGAACACGAATTCTCATTATCTGAATCAAAACCGTACTCCCTTGTCACTCATTTTCACGAATGCGGTTGCGTACCTTTCTTCAACGACACAATGATACGGTCGCATCAGGAAAATCAGCGAGAAAATTGATTGGAGCCTTCCCAACCCGAAGGAAAAAAGATAAGTGTGTCGGCATGCCATCCATTCTGCTGAGCGATGCACAATTGAGCTATCTTTCTAGCACTTGCAGAAGATGATATCACTGTAATTATCCCCCCCCCTCCTTGTTTTTCCCTTGATTTCAGCGTGTCTGAATGCATTGCTGTTCGTTTTGTTTTTTTTTGCATTTTCTGTTTAGTGTCATTTCACATATATATATCAGCTGTTCTTTCCCAAATGAGTTTTAGTGGCGACTAAGCGCCTGTCTGTGTTCTTTTACTTCGTCGTCATCTCGTGTGCGCTGTTCAACCGAGTTGAACGCGCACCAGCTCGTTCAAGCTTCTATTGTTATTCATTAAAATGTAGTATGAAAACAGGCAAGCACTTTCAGAAACTAATACATTGATCGTTGCGCTGTCTGAAGATAAAACGTGTGTATTATGTTTATTAGAATCAAATACTTGCAAATTGAGCATCTAGAATTGGCGTGGTCTCTAAGGATTACACAGGAGAACAGCGCTGTGGAAGAGGGAGAGGGTCACGACAGACTGACCTGTGTACCATGGATGAAGAGGTATTAACTCGAGAGAGAGTTGAACATGCAGTGTACAACTGCACCATGGAAGACCTCAGTGGCTGTGGCGCGGCTTCGGTAATGACAACAGACCTGTCTCAGTACCCAGCCACTTAACGGCAGCATTCAAATGAGAAGAAAAGCAAGAACTTCCTTCAGGTCTTGCTTATCTTTATGTTCACTGAATGGCAAGGCTTTTCGAATGGAAGTGCAGTTGCTTACCAAAGCTTGCCTCATATTTACATCGTAGATAAAATGCAAGAAGCTCGGCATTGTAATTGATTCATTACTGCTACGCTGAGCTAAAAGCAAAGCAGATTCATAGGCCGTACAAAGTGGTGCAGTGCATTAGAACTTGCTACCAGATTATTACGTTTCTTAACATATCTTTCATTTTCATTTGAGTGAGTATCTTAGTTATTGTAGCACAATTACGGGTTTCCTATGCCAATGCGCCAAGCACTTTTGAATTCCAAACACGCGGCTGGTATATTCGTTTATTCAATGTCTGTGAGCTTGGAATGAGCACGAAAACAAGAAAGTTTTACAAGACGGCATAGCTAGCATCAAAAAAGTCTTCGTGGTGTTCGACAACGGTGTAGCTTGTGAACATCGAATCATTCGGTACTGAAGTACAAAACATGTACTGGTGAAAGTTGCATGTCATTTGATGGTAAACGTAATCAATTTTCCCCGACTTGTGGTTTTACATACCGAAGAAACGTAAAATATACTACAGCTGTTTACTGTTGTTGATTTACTATAAGAGGAAACATATTTCCTCTTATAAGAGCCAACTTAAAGATTTATAATAAAATTTCGTTGAACACATACTGAATATTCCCACGCTGTTTCGTGCAGCTGTCAAACATTTAGCTTCAGTAATTGCATTTTCATCAGAAGTTTTATAGAAAATTACGACCTCCAAATTAGGATCACGCTTACATCGTACATGCCGGAGTCTCTATTAAAATGAACCAGTTTTTCATTTGGTCGACTCAGGAGGCACGATACAAAAAGGAAACCAAATAATGACATCACGTTCGGAGACATAATTTGTTGGACTGTGCTGACACAAGATAAAAGTAAATAAGCAGTATGAGAAATGGCCCACCTGCTTCAGCAAAGTTACTTGTCCATATAAATAATTGTTTGTTATTCAAGTGTGCCGAAACGCGTAAGTTAGGGTGCCTACGTAAAAGTGCACGACGAAGCAGAGTCAACGTTTCTGCACTTCATAGCGCTTCTGTCATTGCGCTTATGCAGTTAATATATGAGTGTTACAAGCTGCCACTCTAGCGTCGCCAGCGCGAAGTCGGCGACGGGAATGACAGCAGGTTGGTTCGTTCCGTACGCAAGCAGAGACAGTGAAGAGATCAGAGACGTGAGAAAACAAAACAACTTTACTCTAGTGATATTGCAGCACACGGGATCTAATACAACACTTCAATACAACTAACAAAATACATGAACACTTGATACAACTAAAAAATACATAAACAAAACAATAAATCAGCTTACGAGCAAGAACTATTACAAACTACACAAACTAACAATTATAGACTACGGAGGAGAAAGTTCGAAGATATAAACAGGTGAAGGCATACGTGTGAAGACCGGCAGCGTTGTGTCCCCGACGATCGGATGCGAGAAGTCGAAGAGAGTTCTGGCCCGACTGCGATGTCGGCGGTGTTGCAACGCTGGTGGCTCCGGGAGGCTAGTGCTTGCAGGTGACTTCGAGCAGCTTGAGCTAACTCGAGGCGAAGTCCCGATGTCTACGTTGAAGACGTTAATATCGCGTCACAACTAGACGAACGGCTAGGTTTAGGTGGCCAGCCGATACAGAGCCACACTAAAACTTCTAGAAGAGATGCTTGTTGATCTGTTTCTACACCATGTTGGTCAGCGACTAGTCTGCCTAGCAGGGCAAAATCCTGCGCTTAAATCCCCCTCGTGTCTCCTCGCTCTCTTCCTTGGGGACAAGAGACCTCTACCTGGGTCCAATCATGCGCGTTTAATTGATGGGAAACTCCGCCCCAAAAATATTTTGACCCCACCCCTTTTTAATTGGAAGAGGGCCCTCAACTAGTGAGAGTGACAACCTGTTGGGTTGTTGTCATACGGCTTGGCCACCAGAGCGTTTCCCACGCTTTTCCCCGTGGGAATGGTCAAACGTTTGGCTCTCAGCCGGGGCGTCTTGTAGTCTAATCCTTGTTCGGGGTTTACCACGGCCTTCTACGACCTTGCAGACGTCGCCACAGTTACAAAAGGATTAACTGCCGGCGGCGACGTTCTAAGAAGAGCACCCCATTTTGCACTTCTCGGCTCCCTTTCATGCGCCGCCGTTTCTCACGGTCAGTCGGGGAGTACGGCGCCCGTTAATTGCCGTGACGCGGTGTCGCCAAAAATAGCCGTCCGTGACAATGAGTAAATAACGCAGTTCATGTAACTTAGCGTGTTTTTGATCCTTAATGTTATGTTTTGCTGATGATTTTGCGCAATAATGATTTAGTTTCCTAGAAATTCCTAGTTCTTATCTGTTCAACAAGCACTGTAGTCTAACATTGCTGTCACTATGACAGCTAGGCAGCAGTGTTCAAAGAAATCTCTATATTATAGGCATTTGTGACAAAACACAACAAAATGCAGCTTTCAGTCTTTTAATTTCTCAGCAATAATATCATCGTCGAATAATTGTAATGTTACAAAATGAAAGTGTGTTTCTCAAACAAGAAATCAGTGTTTCGAGTGCCTGGCCATCTCGCTTCGAGTGTTTTTATTCGACTTCCCATAAATACTGTCAACAGCGGCGAGTGAAATCAGAACTTTCATTTTCTATCTAACGCATTATTGTCTCCTTTTGAGCACTTGTACACGTTTATAATAGGCATACACGCTCATGCAACGATCAACTCACACAATTTTTCATATCATGTATGCGAGAAAGGTACAGGTCTTCTAAGTTCACTACAAAGCATCACCGTGGTCTCTTTACCCACGAACTCTCTAACAGTTTCTTGTTTTAATCTCACCGCGACCCTACCACTTGTTCATATTGTTGTTGACGAATTGTGAGGCTACAGAAACCTTACGTTCTTTTGTTATCGATAGTCCTTCACCCCCCCCCCTCACTTACCATCCCAAAATTATTTAAACATAGAGACACAGAATAAAAAAATCATAGCATATCCATTAAGTGAATAATGGCAAGTGGGTGAAGCTCCGGGGAATCATTAACCCCCATACATTGGCCACTCGATCATGGAAACACGTGGCAACACGTTTGTACAGTATCTACAGAGCTGTTATTCACATTATTCGCAATGCGGCAAGGGGGTATGATATGGCTGGTGTTTTTCTTTCAATATGACCGTCTTATGATCGGTTAAATGCAAAGCTAGGGGTTCTTGAATGGGATCGAACCAGAAATTTGAGAAGACAGCGTTCCCGTGTCCCTGCAGCTTCGCGAGCCCTAGGCAGCGGGTCGGCTTACCGGCGCTGCCGTTTCACTGAAGCTTCGCGAGTCTGCAAGTCTGCACTGCCGTGCTGCATGCAGCCGCTCCGCAAGTCTAAAACTCTGGACTTTGTTGCCGCGCAGCCGCGCTGCATGCTGTCGTGTTTTCAATCATAACGAAGTTCACTCCACCATGAGAGAGAGAGAGCCGGCAGTGGGCACGTTTTATATCTCTCGTGGCGCCGCATCGAAAGAAACAGCGTGCCACGAGGGAACCGGCGATCAACGGTCTCCTCTTATACCTACGACCGGTGCACTCCCAGCGCGTGTAAGCGAGAAATTGGGACATCGGAGGCACAAGCCAAGACCCTGAGGTTCTTCCCCTCAAAAGGACAGGCACAGAGACAGTCCTAGAGAGACTATATTGAAGGACACAATACATAAAAGAATGGACTTCCCCCAGAATTCACGGATTACTTAACGCGACCTTTATTAGGTCCCAAAGAGATGGGGAGGCAACCACGGCCGAAGCACTGATAATAGTCAGAATCAGTCCCCACAGTCAATGACGAAGAACTCTCAATGATGACGAACGTGTATGGAGATCGAAGAAGGCATCCGTAATAAGCGGTCACGTAGAAAGAGATGAAATATTCTTCAGCAGGTGATATCGATGTAGCCAACTTATCGACAGGTAGTACTGTCTCTTTCAGGGCAGCAACATTGAAGTGAAGAAACCGAGGTCGCTGTTTTTAAGATGACGACCAAACTGATTTCAGCAACCCCCCCCCTCCCCTCCCCAACTTTTTCGTTGAAGAGTTCTTTGTCTGTTCAAAGCTCCATCTATTGCTGAAATATTTCGACAAGGGGACACATGTCTTCAGGGCAGCAACACTGAAGAATTAAGATAACACCACTTTCTTGAAGGAGGCAAGTCCACTTGTCGTAATGTTAGCTTTAGTATCGCCCACGTTCACGGCATCTTCCCCTTCTGCAGCCCTTCATCGTCTCCTTAACTTCCGCCCTTTTTAATTTATAAAAATTTCTTTCGTGCCAAGTTTTCAGTGGTTCCGTAATCGTGTTTCATGCTTCTTGCGGATGCAGTTTACTTGTCCCCCAACTTTCTTGTTGAAACAGCGGGGGCTCGTGTTACAGAGTTTGGATAAAAAGCGTAGGCACAAGCTCTGAAGAAACCGGACCCATGGAGCGAGGCAGGGGCTTAGTGGCGCTAGGGTAGAAGATTCAGTCAAGGCGATAAGTTATTTGTTTCTTCTCTTGCAGTTTTTTTTTGCCACTTCTTCTTTCTGCATTCCAGAAGTTTTAACTGCACTTGATATTTGGATCTTCAACGTGTGGTTCTCAGCAAAGCGTGCATGCAAGAAATCTCCGCTTTGCTTTAGGTCTGTCCACGGGTCATCTTTACGCTTGTGCGCTTGAAAACAGAGCAGTGCCACCACCACATCTGGCCCCTAATCCGGTGCCGCTAATCCAACTTTGATGGGAAAACGCACGTTTTATTTATTCTTATGGGTGGCCCTTTCCGGTTGTGAAGGAATAGTGCTGAACTGGTTCTACTTCCATAAAAGAGACAGGAGATGAAAATACCGTACTTCTTTTTCGTTTTCTAGCACGCCAGAATGACTTGCTGCGAGGGTTTATTTGTAGAGCCGTCATGAGAGAAAAAAAACATTCTTTCCAGGCGTAAGCATAAGAAGTGGGCTAAAACTGCAAGCACGTTTTTACCAACGCTTGCGAAAGGAATCGTCAGAGAGAAGAGTTTGCGCTGAGCGTTATTAAAGCCACCCAGACAGCTTTCCCTGTTCAATGTGAACACCCCCCCTCCCCTTATCTTGACATTTTGAAGAATCCGCTCAGTCATAAGGAAGTGGTCTTCTTATGAACGCTAAAGAAGGCTTCTTAAAAGGGAGAGAGTTGAGATCCACTCGCCGGCCAGCTTGCCAGGGTTCAAATTTTTTTAACACGTTTTTGAGAATATGCCATTATTGGTGGCGTTCTTTTTTGTTTGTTTTTGGCCGCTGCGTTACGTTAGATAAAAAGCTGGACGTGTTGATGCAAGTGATTCAAGAACTTCTAAAACGTTACCAGAGTATCCAAAAGTCAATTAACGATTAGTGAAGGTTACACTAAGCATAAGGGCAACATGTGCATTGTTTTTCATTAAATGTTTATCGAAGTCGAAGGAAAAGATCAGGAACACACCATTATTACTTCTTTTATTAAATTCAGCGATCGTAGAGGCGAACATTATTCACGTGCGGAATCTAACTGAATGTTATTGTGATGGCCGTGAAGACTACATTAGTGTTAGTTGACGTTTACACTCTAAAAACCATGTTGTAGTCTAGCAGCAACGATTAAGTTCACAAGATCAAACCCCCATTACGGCGCTCAGGCTCTTCAACAAACTCGAAACACCCTTGAGCCTTGCTTCAAGGACAGGCTTCAGAAGAGGAAACGAACGAAACAAACAAGTGTTATACCTTCATATTCAGTTTTCCTCTAACACATGCGTTACCATGTAATGGCACTCAAGTATACTTCCCATCTGTTCTTATGATACGAACCAATTCGTTTAATAAGGCATGCTATGCAAAATGTATCGAGAAGCGCAAGCTTCACAGAAGTGCCGTTTAAAAAATTTTCTATCTATCTATCTATCTATCTATCTATCTATCTATCTATCTATCTATCTATCTATCTATCTATCTATCTATCTATCTATCTATCTATCTATCTATCTATCTATCTGTCTGTCTGTCTGTCTGTCTGTCTGTCTGTCTGTCTGTCTGTCTGTCTGTCTGTCTGTCTGTCTGTCTGTCTGTCTGTCTGTCTGTCTGTCTGTCTGTCTGTCTGTCTATCTATCTATCTATCTATCTATCTATCTATCTATCTACACGCTTGGTCGCTGCCTACGAAACTCACGTTCTGCGTGTCAGTTTTATCCCCCAGGTTTTTCATTTTTCTGATTATTTCTTTCCTCCATGTATTGCAGACTACGTGCTATAGAGTTACCTTAAACATTCATGACCAAAATCCATACTTTTGAAGCGTGCCTTTTTGCTGCCACTACCTCCTGAGTACCCGGCTTGAATTGCTAGACCTGTGGAGGCGGCCACCACTCAGTAGAAAGTTCAAAGTAATCATACCTTCCCAGTGCTTTTAAGCCAACTTCGCAGACGTATAGCACTAACCCACTAACTCTGAAGCCGAGAAGGGGCTGAGTGCTTGCACTACACTTCAGCAAACCACGACCGAACGTGTCGACACTGTCACAAGAAAAGCACACGCACTGCTCTGCCGCTCACCGAAATATAACTTTAATCGTTTGTTTTTATTCATATATTAAAAACTGTAGGAATGAAGCGTATACGTTGGAGCCCACTATGTTATTCGCATTATTATATTCTTGAAGAATTGTAGGAGAGAACGAATACAAAAAGAAGAAAAATAATGTTCAGAAGCACTACGTACATGCACGGTCTCTGGCGTGTTAAAAAGCTATGCAGTTTACAAACAGGGCACAATAATCTTCTCGCTAGTCAATGCCGAAAATCAAACATACCTATAAAGAAAGGAGTGATTTCATTTGACTGCTAAATTTAAGAGTGCATGTATTCATTTGTCGATTCAGCACGATTAGTGAAGTTTAAGAAGGTAAGGACACGGTGTGCAGGCATTGCGAATTGAAAATTGCGCAAAGTTTTCGAAATTATTAGGAAGTTTCACTTAGTCTGATACCAAGGCATTTCTTGTTGCGCGCGTTGCTGTCATGGGGAAAAGTGATGGCATATTGATGTTCTTGTTTAATCATATAGTATACTTATCCACTTCTTTACCTTGGTAAGTTTCGATCGGATGAAACAGAACATTGTTCTTTTCTACGCACCTGAAGGGTTTGTTTCTAGTACTGCGTGCCTCATGCGTTGATTTTTTTTTTACTAAAACACTCCTATGTCATACGTTGGGACGCCCTACAAATTTTCTATATACAAGTCGCCTCAATGTGGTAACCAACGTATGGTTTTGTTAACTATTTGTTGTAGTATAGGTTAAGCCCTCACAAAATACTCAGGCTTGAATGTTCAGCTCGTCTAAGAAAATAACCGCTGCCTCACTTTTATGCAGTATATATTTTGTGAATCATCCTTGTTCAAAAAGCCCCTGAAATTATTATTTTATACATAAAAATCGTTTCTGAAGACAATACATTTCAACTCTAAATAAATCCACGTGTTGGTCTCCATAAGATGTCGCACCTAAAATGAGCTTAAACACGCTGGCTGTCGGTAATCTAAACCCTAGCCTGAACAATGACACCGATAAACGTTAAATTGGTAGAGAAGGTGCCACTGATCTATTGAGTTAAATTCATCACTCTTTTTTCTAGGTCGAGGCTGCTTTGCAGGGTGGCCCTCACTTTGAGGGCAGACAGCATGTTTCATCACGTACTGCACGAGACTGCACATTAAATTGGTTCCAGTGGTCATAGTTATTCAAACTGCCTCGATTTCAGCACTAACTGTAATGCCGAATAATCACATTGCTTAAACTTTTTCGTTTCTCTATTAGGCAGGTACAACACGTGAGGAGAAACAATTAAGGCGCACTAAAGCGACCGCTCGAAGCTGTAATTGAACGCTTTTTTTGTCTGAAAAGGCAAAACATTCAAGAAGCACAGCATCATTGATTACATAATATATTTTGCATTCAATACAGATGGGCCAAGGTCTGTTTATCCCGCTTTCGCATGCTCATTCAAACCAACCAACTCACTAACAGCACAGGTTCGCATTACTTTTTTTGAAGAACAGAGGCAATGAAAGCTCCTTCTGAGACAAAAACCTACAACTTTTTAGGCGCTACATAGATAACGGTCTGTAATCAGTCACCTACGCAAGAAACCACGTGTGCGAAATCCCATAATAAAAAAATGAATCGAGGGTTCTTTAGCATTGAAGTCCTTTGAAGTACAATCAACAGGCATGACTTCCTTTATCATTAACAGACGGTGAAAAGAAGTATACTTTTTGTGAGTTTGTGTCTACTCTTTGAAATAAAGATAATGTATCTTGTTTATTGCTTTTTTTCAAGCTTGTGAGATAGAGCACAATTTTATCGGTGTGTTTGGAGAGCCATGTCTTTCATGACTTATGGTGCTTTTGTATGAAATTCACTAGCTAAAAATTGGCATTACCTCATCATGAATGATGAACCGTTGAAGACAGAGAATTCTTATCGAACCATGCTTTTTCAGGGTTTTGCTTGTTGTGATGGCGCGCTTATTCTGTGCAAGGAGTTGCTGAATACATTCAGATACGCAGGTGAGAACTATGACAGCGTTTTTCGTCATTCGATGGAAGGCAGGAGCATAAATGTCGAGCTTGCATAAAAGCAGCTGCGTGAGCCAACGTCAGCCGCAATACTCTTCGAGCTATTTTCACATACCCATCCTTAGTGCAGGGTAGCAAACCGGATGTGCGTCTGGTTAACCTCCCTGCCTTTCCTTGCATCTTTATCTCTCTCTACAAGCATGTGCAAGAGTCCAGCAGGCTGCCACCCTGACATGCTCATATCTCCGCAAGCAAGGTCTTTCCGTCTCAACGGAGAAATGTGCATTGGCTGCGTTTACCCGCAGAGCCATGACACAATACCCCGTTACCATCAATGGACAAAATATTCCATACCAGAAAAACCATCGCTTCCTGGGTGTGATTATTGACAGGGACCTTTCGTGGAGTGCCCACTGCAATTACCTGAAGAGAAGGCTAACTTCCATCGTCCATATAATGCTGTTCCTCTGCGGAAAATCTTGGGGCGCATCGATAAGGTCAATGATGCAGCTATACAAAGCACTGTTTCTGGGATTTTTGCGCTACAGCTTGCCGTTACTGGCAGGTACGTGCAAGACGAACATCTGCACTCTAGAAAGTCTGCAAGGACAAGCACTACGCGTGTGCTTAGGATTGCCGCGATGCACCTCAACCTACGGGGCAATCATGATCGCAAGAGAGCATCCAATTCGAACATACATCACCACTGACAATTTGAGAGCCCACATAAGACACCTCTGCCAAGTTCCTGGTCACCATACTGCAGTGTTGCCACTTCAAAGACCACACGCGATGTTTTCAAAGATTATTTCTGCCCATAGAGAATGCCTTCCTTTTGGCTTCACTCCAGCAACAAGACCAGTGTCACCCCCATGGTGCCTACAACAACCACAGGTGTGCCTCACTATTCCGGGAATAACGAACTAGAGCCATCATTTAACAGTGGTCCTACAACAGGTGACATTGTCGCTACTCAAAGAAAAATACGGCCAGAGAACCCACATTTACACCGATGGATCGGTCTCGGCTGACAGCTCCACAGGTGCTGTTGTCATCCCGGTGTACCAGGTCACTATAAAGCTCAAACTGTCGTATAGGACAACATCCACAGCAGCGGAGCTTGCCGCCTTACGTGCTGCTATACTTTATATCGCGGAAGCCTGACCTCAAAAATGGGCTGTGTTCTGCGACTCCAAGGCATCCCTTCAGAGCTTGCAATCAGCTTTACGACAGAGGGAGCATCAACAAATAGTGAATGAAATAAGAGAAGTGATTCACGAAGTTTTATCAAAAGGACATGACTTGGTGTTCCAGTGGTTACCGGGACACTGTGGTATTGTCGGTAATGACCTTGCTGATAATGCTGCCCGATCCGCCCACGCGGACGCCCAGACAACCCCGATTCCATTGTCGAGAACCGACGCTGCAAGGGGCCTTCACTCGTTCGCTAACACTATGTCGGAAACTTGGCTGAGTGACCCCAGTGTCAGGAACCCCCGCCTACACAAATTGGACCCATCGAGAAAGCTTAAAGTTCTATCGGACCTCTCCCGCCAGGATGCAACTTTACTGTGCCGCCTGTGGTTAGGAGTAGCTTTTACAAAGGCGTACTCTTTTCGCATAGGAATGGCGGATAGCTCCCGATGTGAATCGTGCGACACTGACGAGACAATAGAACATCTACTGTGTTCATGTGAACGTTTTGCGAGCGAACGCAACTTGCTACGCGAAACGTTAGAGACACTGGACAGTAGACCTTTTTCCGAAGAGAAGATACTTGGCTCATGGCTTTACGCGTCGCTGGCCAGCAAAGCGACGTGGGCATTGCTAAGTTTTCTAAAGACGACCGGACTACGCGACCACTTATAAGCGTGCAATGGACAAGGTCGCATCTACACACACGTTGCCCTTCACTTCTCTCTCTCTTCTCCTTTAATCCCCTCACCCCTTCCCCCAGTGCAGGGTAGCAAACCGGACGTGCATCTGGTTGACCGTCCTGCCTTTCATTTCTTCCCTTCCTCCTCCTCCTCCTCCTCCTCCTCCTTATCTCTCTCTCTCTCTTAACATACACGACCACAGTATTTGAATGAAGACATTACCATACTTGCGCGTGATCCCCAAGTACATGTACACTGAAACCTATACAAACAGCTCCCGTGCCATGCATGGTTTTGTTGAAGAAATTCCTTTTGCGGGCTAAAATTCAGCTCGAGTGTAAAAAAGAGATCAGCTATAGTACACGGATGATGACCGTGAGCTCTATGCATGGGGAAATGAAACAACAAATTTCCCATGCACAGAATAGAGTCAGCTTAGTCGGGAAATCCCTTTTTATTCATGCATCCATCCTTTTCTTAAGATGCTAGCGAAGGGGAGTTAGTATTGGTCCGTGTACACTTACTTTACACGACGAACGAGAAAGTAATAGGACTCAAAAAAAAAGGAATGTATTGGAGTTTTGCTGTGAACCGGAAGTAAAACAATATTGCAAATAGTTTTGCTTCCTAAAAAGCTTACAGATGAAAACTGCATTGCACGCCACCTAGTTGTACGCCATGGGAAGCTAGATGAAATGAACAAAGAAAGTTTGTATATATATTTGAAGTCTGTACGTCATTTAGTGGTACTTCTCCGCTCGTTAGTCTGTGTCATATTTAATAAAAGCGTACGAGAACGCCCAACTCTTTTCACTTGGATATACTCTCAAAGATTCCGCGTGGTCTATGTCCGGTCTTACCGTGACACACCTGACGATGACATTCGTTCAATTGAAGCCTTTCCCACTTTAGTCCCGAGAACGCGGCCTTGCGTTTTCTATGACGAGATCACGACTTTTTCGACTCTTTACGGTACTTACGTTGTTTTGTTTCATAGCCGAGGCATGCGGTTCCGGTACGCCGCCGAGGTCGCCGACTCCACAGGTGAACGAGCACGTCGAGCGCTAAGGCGTAGATTTCTTCGCATCGCCTAATACGTTTTCTCGACGTGGCGCGAAGCTCGGGCGTTTATTCCCTCGGACGTCAGGACACACGGCAAACATGGCACGATGCCTCGCGGTGTCGGAACAAGAAAAACCAGGAGAGCTGCAATTGAGAGCGTGCGGCGGTCTGTACATACGCCCTCCGGGGAGATTAGATTGCCGCGGATCTCGAGAGGCGTTGCGAGTTGTCTAACTTGTGAGTGACGGTAGGCAGGAGAACATAATAGGGGAGGCAAGGGGTGCGTGTCTTAGGTGAACAGAAAGGCAACCCCACGCGACGCGTGCGCAAGATGGTGGGCGGAGGGTTGCGCGGATGTGTTAGAGTGGTTGCAGTATACTCTAATATTAGGCGCTTGTCAGCAACAAACGCGCTGGCTAAAACAAACGCCTGACAGCCAGCCAAACGGATAAGCGTCCTGATTGCTTGCCACCACGGCCCCTCCCCGTCTCTTCCCGCGGCGTCTATCGAAAGTTCACAGTCAGTGTAACGGTATACATTCGTGTGAGTTCGAGCGCCTTTCACGAAAATAAGACCACCACGAAGTCAATCTCCCGTATCCTTCGCGAAGTACAATATGCAGATGCCGAGACTGCACGCTTGGGGGCTCTTCGACACGGATGTTTTTCTTTACTGAAGCGTTGGGTGTTCTACCGTAAATCAACGATTGGGGCCTCATGCAGGCATTATATGGCTTCCCAAGATTCTGAACTGCCGCGAATGAAAGATTTTTCTTTCAGTGGTGCTCGTTACGTCAAAGGAATAAATAAATTGTTGGTACCCCGTATTGATCTAATTAGATGAACATGGGACACATTAGCACAGATGTCGTACCGAGTTCATCAGATAAATATTTGTCACTATGGTTGCATTACTCCCGTTTATGTTGCCAATACGTTACTTCTAATAAGCAGCTGCCTCTTTATTGGTGACATTTATAGCGATAAAAAAAATTCCTATGCATTCTTGTACTTTCAATAATGACGTTTGAGATAGGAAATGTCCCCATAACCTTTAAGGCTCTCTGTACTAGACAACGCGTCGACTGAAGATTGGTTTGCCAAACAATATACCTATACGTGAGAGTTCAAGTTGGCACGCACTGGCCCAAAAAATATAAACTAATAATTGTTAAACACGCAAAATGTGAATATTTTTCAATGGTAAACTAATTTCCAAGAGTCGTCTGAAACATGGCAAGCTAATAAACCTCTTTCCCGTAGCGACTTCATGTCCACTATGGTAATCGAATTAGTCTGAAGAAAGTATTTTTTATGTTTCGCATATTGAAGCCGTTCAGCCTTCGTTCACGTTACTGCAAGTTATCTCTTCCTGCCAATATTTGCATTTCCGTCTGGCTGAAAAAGCTATAAGGACAAAAGCTCATGCAGGGAAGAGAAAATTCATTAAGGCCAGTGGTTCGTGTCCAATCTAGCCCCATGATTAAACGACTGTTCGCGAGCTAGGGCAGACCTCGTGATTATTTATCAAATTACGCTGCAGCTGACTGTGCGAATTTCGTGCAGTATACAGTAAAACGTAGCTCCAGAATACGCAAAAGTGTGTCGCGTAATGTAATTCACATATTTGTCATACGTTGCAAACTGAAAGGGATCAGTAATAAGCGCTTCATATGTACGTATGTTTCTTTTATGCAACTTGAATTGAAGTTTATTTGTCCTGAAGTTCTTACAGGATCGGGAGCAGAGGCTAAAGGCTATATAACCTGACATGGGCTATATAGCCTTTAGCATCTGCTCCTAAATAGCCTCTTCTCCTAAATACAGTTTGGCACGCAGGCCGCTGAATATGTCGCATATGTTTTCAGAAATAAATATATAACACAACAAATAACACACAGAAATAAATAAATAACACAATAAATAAACCATAACACAACAAAATTCAGCATGGTCTTGTCACACTATTTCAGGGAAAACATTAGAAAAATCACTTTCAAACTTCGAATGACGACACTCAAATAAAGATCACGAGTAAGCTGTCTTTCATCCGAATGTTTTCAATTTCATGCTTGGCCACTACTGCACCTAAATGACTACACAAAGTGCGTCTGCTAATGTGTGCAGGCTAACTTCAGGTGAATAACTCGTGCGCACAGCGGGCTTTTCGTGCTTTACTTTTTGTTTTTGTGTAATGTTTCGTAACATTTCTTCGATGAGAAACAAAATATATGAAATCTAAACAGACACGAATATCAGATCAGACTCGTCATGACATGCGCATGACTTGGGTGATGTTTCAACGTTCAACCTGCTTTGCACCTGGTATCAATGTTTACCGATATGTGACGAACGAGCCTGTACTCAAGCTGAGGTGATCTCAGTGAATACTTCAAAATGAAAGCCTTTAATGCCTGAATGAACAAAAGAAATGACGATCGGTGCTTGTGGCGTAGGATGCAACATGAAGGATGCAAATCTACGCGTGCGCGTGAGGGGCTCCCGTGGGAGGGCGACTGCTTCTCTCATAATCTGTACAATGAAACCCCGGTTACTCAAATGGACTATTCAGGTGACATTTCAATGCGCAGAGTTTCGCGTACATGTGTTCTTAGCCCATAACCGCTACAGAAAACCATCGATGTTGCATTCAGAAACGTGTTTAAAACTTCCCACACTTGCCCCGGAACGCCACGGCCATAGCATTCCTTTATGAGAAGCATGTCACCACTTGATTTTTTTAGGGGGCAAAGCTCCTCTTAGTCTAACCTTGTCATGCGTCACGCGTAACCGAGAGAAAAGAGACCAGACATAAAAGAAGGCAGTATCTCCCAAACAGTATAATAAACGGCGCTGCCTCATAGAGGTACACACTAACTGCAGTTAAATGAGGATATTCAAGATGGCGCTGTACCGCTACTCTTCGATTGACTGCTCTGAGGGCTGTGCCTGGGCACGTGGAGAACGAATGCCTCTCTCAGTCTCCTGGATAGTCGCCGCACGTGGTGAATCGTTGGTGGGGCATGGACGAAGCAGAGTGGTGGGCGCGTTGAAAATGCTTGCGCTCGGCTTCCTTCGCTCCCGTCTCGTCGGTGTTACCCGCGTACCGTCTGCATTCACAAACGCGATTGGACGCATGGACGCATGCACGAACTAATGGACGCTTCACCTCACTCATTATCATTCACTCTGTGGATATGCCGTGATTTTATTGCTTAAGTTGCGAAGTTCAATTTTTTGCTGACTTGGGCAGGACATTCTGGGTAGCGAAGCGCTGCAATGCAACTTGAGTCGCCCTTCTCCGCCTCTAATTAAGAACACTGCCAATGCCTATGGGCACAGTATTTTTATGACGACATCATCTGGTACAAATCAGTATTCACCAGAGCAAGTTGGTTCACAGCTAACATTGGTTCCAGCAGCGGAATCAATAACAAGGAAAGAAAAAACTCGGACAAGTACGCCGCTGCGGTTGTCTTCGCCTACTTTCACACTGCCTTATTTTCTCAGTTCCACTGCCACCAAGTGTTAGTCATCGATGACTTTATCGTGACTTCACAGACTCCATATCCTCACGTCTTCAGATGACATCGTCACGGGGTCAAAGATTGCCCTTTCCAGGAGGCGAGGCTGAAGCATGAGAACTACAAAACTTCATTTTGAAGGTGGGTATTGTTGTGCCACAGACATGTTCCTCGTTCGGGAGCACGTCTCGCAAGATCTAGCCCTGTTTCGACGAACTGTCTCCCCCCCCTCCCAGCGCCGCCTTCTGTGCAGGAGAACCGTGCAGTCCGTGGATAACGTCGTTTCCTCCGCCGAACCACTTTGCAGTTTGGGGTATGGCTACGTCTCCCCCTCCGAGCCCGAGAACTGGTCGGAGAGAATGGACCAAAGACGCTATTTAAGGCCGAGCCGGCCCCATGTTAGTGGATTTTGCCCCAGCCGACGTTGTCGTGCTGGCCGGCTCTGTAAACCTGCTACAGTAAACGCTCCTTTTGTTGCTGTTTTCCGAACGGATTGCCTCCCTGTTTCACCTTCGGGCTAAGGCTTCATCGAAGTCCGCCCGACGGCTCGCCGCTCTCCGCAACCGCTACCGTCGCGACAGAGCAAAATTCCTAACAGTGGTTGGCAGCTGCGGGATACGCTACCCCTGTCCTCAACGTTTTGCTGCTCTGGGACCCGCTACCCCGATCTCAACGGCTGAGAAGTTGGATCGGATCCCTGCAAACCCGAGGACGACCACCGTGATATCGTTTTGCTGCCCTGGGACCCGCTACGCCGACTTCTACGGCTGGAAAGTTGGAGCGGATCTTGGCAGGCCCGAGGACACCCACGACACCGCTCGACGGCAACGACCAGATGGCCGAAGTCACCCGCTTTAGTTGGGTGAGTGCCTGACGTTCGTCTTTTGTCGTCAGACCCTGTTAGCACAGAGTAGCCAAGTATGTTCTTTCAGATCTTTAGGTGGCTAGTGCTTGGCTGGTTCTCGACTTGCTTCACGTCGAAGAATATAGCTTCTGAGACAAAGCTATTTCAGAAAGGAACGTGCACGAGTTGCGGTACACAATGGAGAAGCTCAGAGTGAGGGACCTTCTCGATGTTTGTGAGCAGCTGGGTGTTTCTGTTGCTAGGACGAGCCGCAAAGGAAATATTCTTGATGTCATGAGAGCGGAAGGAATTACTGAAGAGGAGGTAGAAGAGGCTATGGAGACAATTAAAGAAAAACAGCGGGAGGCTGAGGAGCGTCAAAAACGCGAGGAGGTTGAGGAGCGTCGAAAACGCGAAGGCGAGGAGGCTGAGGAGCGAAAAAGGCGAGAAGAGCGTCAACATGCTCTTAGAATGAAAGAGCTGGAACTTGAGCAACTTCGCATAACATCGGCGCAGTCTAGTTCGCTATCCGTGGCAGACGAAATGCCCAACAGAAAATCCAAGATTTGATTCTGCCGTTTAGGACGGGTGGAGACATCGCGCTTTTTTTAGTGAACTTTGAGCGCACGTGCGAGAAAATTGGGATAAATGAGGGTGTCTGGTCCCAGAAGCTTCTGTCAGTCATTCCGGGAGAGGCCACGGAAGTAATCGCACGGTTGTCTAAAGAAGACTCTGACGACTACGCTAAGGTCAAAGCGGCCCTCCTTCGTAAGTACCGCTTGTCTGCCGAGGCATTTCGGCAGCGATTTCGGCAAGCAAAAAGGGGCAGTGAATCATGCACAGAGTTCGTGTACCAGCTTAAGTCTAATTTGAAAGAATGGCTTAGAAGTGCGGATGCTTACGGTAACCACGACAGGGTGATTGATTGTGTGGCCCTCGAGCAATTCTATCGTGTGTTGCCTGAAGATGCCAGACTCTGGCTTCAGGACAGAATGAAGGGAACAGACATTGACAAAGTTTCTGAGCTAGCTGATGAGTATTATACGCGAAGGAATTTTCAGTTGGATCGCGATGATACAAAAGAGAAGAGGGACTCCTCAAGGCGGCTTGCTGCTCAAAATGCAGCACAAAAGATGGCTCCCCCGCGTAACGAATTCAGTCAGGGAGCGACTAACAATGAGAGGGAAAGGAGAAAGCCAGGAGAGGCACCTGAGTCGACAGCAAGTGCGAGGGAACGCGTCGACACCGCTCGAGCTTTTGAATCAAAACGACCAATTGTATGCTACAATTGTAAAAGGAGGGTCATATCTCATCTAGCTGTAAGCAAAAGTTTGTTTTCGCTGGCATTCGCGAGTCGGACGAGAACTTGAAGTTACTCGAGCCTTACATGCGCGAAATTGTGGTCAACGGAAAGAAATGCCGGGCACTCCGTGATTCAGCTGCGACGATGGACGTAGCACACCCATCTTGCATCTCCCCTGGCGACTATACTGGCGAATGCGCCTGGATCAGACAGGTTGCAGAAGAGCAAAGTGCCTGTTTGCCAATTGCTGCGGTTGTTCTAGAGGGAAGTTTTGGAAAATTGCGCACTGAGGCGGCCGTGAGCCCTAATTTGCCCCAAGATTTTCCGTACCTTTTTTCCAACAAATCAGAGCAGCTCCTTAAAGAAAAGGGCCAGTCATTTTCATCTCCCCTCGCGTGCATGACACTCACGCGATCGCGGTCCCACGCTCTCGCGGGGAGACTTGAGGTCTCGGTTTCGAACGAGGAGGCGGACGAGCGTGAGGCAACTCCCCAGGGAGACTCGGGCCAAGAGGCGACTAGTGTATCACCGGACATCGAAGACAGTAGGGCTCCGGATACGGTAATGGCTGCCGAACGCGACGAGCTTGTGGAGGTGGATGAAAGCAGAGCGCTTCAGGAGAGCGTTCAGTCGTCCCTGCTTGGTCCAACATCCACTTGTTGGGAAGAGCTCAGTAAAGTAGACAGAAACACACTCGTCACTGCGCAGGCAAGTGATGATACCATTAAGAATCTGCAGCATAACGGGAAAGAAGGAGTAGCCCGAAAGAACATCTCATTCTACACGAAGGCAGGGCTCATGTATCGAAAGTATCGAGACGCTGAGGGTAGAACGTTCGACCAGCTTCTAGTGCCAGAGAAGTACCGACGACAGTTTTTAGAACTGGCGCACGGAAATGCCTGGGCGGGGCCACCTTGGCATCAAGAAAACAAAGGCGAGGCTCGCACAGGATTTCTATTGGCCTGGATGCTGGAAAGATGTAGAAAACTTCGTACGATCGTGCGACACGTGTCAGAGAGTAGGCAAATCTACTGACAAACGGAAGTCCCCGATGAGATTAGTGCCTGTTATCACAGAGCCGTTCCGGAGGCTCGTAATTGATATTGTTGGCCCCCTTCCAGAGTCCCGTTCCGGTTGTCGCTACATTTTAACTGTTTTGTGCGTGGGAACGAAATTTCCCGAAGCGGTTCCGCTAAAAGAGCTCACCTCTCCCTGCATTGTGGACGCACTTTTGTCCATTTTGCCCGCGTTGGCTTTCCAGCCGAAATTCAGAGTGACAATGGGAGCGTATTTACCAGTTGTCTCACAACAGCGTTTTTTGAACGCTGTGGAATAAAAATAATCCACAGCTCTATAGGACATCCACAGTCTAACCCCGTGGAGAGGATGCATGCTGTACTCAAGCGAGTTCTGAGAGCTCTTTGCTTTGAACATAACAAAGATTGGGAGGCATGCATACCCGCGGCACTGTTCGCCATACGGTCCGCTCCCCACGAGACAACGGGATTCAGTCCCGCCGAGCTTGTCTATGGAAGAAACTTAAGATCTCCATTTCGGCTATTGAGAGACTCGTGGGAAGGATATGAAGAAGACCCACGCGTAGTCAGCTACGTTTTAGATCTGTTGGAAAGACTATCTAAAACCAGAGAGCTAGTTGAGGAAAACATGAAGGCGGCTCAGAGTTTAGCGAAGACTTACTACGATAAGTTGTCCCGGAAGCGCACGTTCAACATCGGCGACCAGGTAATGCTGCTACGACAGTGTAAAAAGAACAAAATGGACATGCAGTGGGAAGGGCCAGCTAAAGTAATGTCCAAGCTTTCAGACACAAACTACGAGGTAAAACTGGGCCGAAAGAATAGTAAGGTTTACCACAGTAATTTAATGAAGCCTTACATCCAGCGCCATGCCGTGGTTAACATGACACTCAATGCGGCGAACGAAGTGGAGACCGACCTTTTAAGTTTTCCACGTGAGAGCGACGCGCCAGCTAACAGGCTCGTACAGCTTATTGCCGAAGAGCAAAGTCTCACGGAGAGTCAGCGTGATGATCTCACGAAAGTAGTTAGAGACCTACGCAGACGTGTTTTGCGACAACCAGGGAAAACCTCTTTGGTAGAGCATGATATTCAGTTATCAAGTGAAGAACCGATCTCTAGCAAGGCTTACCGCGTATCGCCGAGGCAAAGAGAGATCATGGAAGCCGAGATCCGCCGCATGTGTGACTTGGGGGTCATCATTCCAGGTGAAAGCGATTACACCTCCCCACTCATACTAGTCGAGGTTCCGGGAAAAGACCCTAGGCCATGCGTGGACTACCGCCGGCTAAATAAGATCACTTTAGATCAGACGTATCCGATACCTAATATCGAGGAGAGAGTAGAAACCGTGGCAAAATCCACATATATCTCCCTCTTAGATCTGGTACGGGGATACTGGCAGGTCCCGTTGACGGAGCGAGCCTCTCGTTATGCCGCATTCATTTCCCCATTGGGAACATTCGCCCTTTAATGCTTGCTTTCGGCTTAAAGAATGCTCCCCTACTGCTTCTCAAACCTCATGGATCGGGTGTTGCGGGGTTTAGGAGATTTCGGCCCTGCACCGTAATCTCGATGAGGTGGGCAATAGTCTCTGATACGTGGGTCGAGCATGTGACTCACTTGAGGACCGTTCTGGCTCGACTACGTGATGCAGGCCTCACCGTGAGAGCCCAGAAATGCCACTTAGGGTGCGCAAGCGTAAGTTATCTCGGCCACATTCGGGGGTCGGGTCCAGCGTAGCCCGTCCGAGCTGAAAGTTGCGGCCGTTTTAAGAAGTATCGGTTCGGTCCCACCACAAAAGTCGGAATTGAGGGCGTTTTTTGGGACTGGCGGGGTATTATCAACACTAACATCAAAGGTTACTCAACCTCGCTAGTCCTCTGACGGACTCTCTTTCATCCGGATGTTTTCAAATTTGTGCCTCGTTACTACTGCACCTAAATGGCTAACAAGTGCGTCTATGAAGGTGTGCCTGCTAACTTCAGGTGAATATCCCGTGCGCACAGCTGGCTTTTCGTGCTTCGCTTTCTATTTTTTACAACGTGTCGTAACATTTCTTCAACGAGAGACAAAATTTATGAATTCTAAACAGACACGAATATCAGATCAGACTCGCCATGACATGCGCATGACTTGGCTAATGTTTCAACGTTCAACCTGCTTTGCACCTGGTCTCAATGCTTACTGATATGTGACGAACGAGCCTACTCAAGCTGAGAAGATCTCAGTGAATACTTTAAAATGAAAGCCTTTAATGCCTGAATAAACAAAAGAAATGACGATCGGTGCTTGTGGCGGAGGAGTCAACATGAAGGATGCAAATCTATGCGTGCGCATGAGGGGCTCCCATGGGAGGGCAACTGCTTCTCTCATAATACAAGTGAAACCCCGGTTGCTGAAATGAACTTTTCAGGAGACAATTCAGTGCGCAGAGTTACGCGTACATGTAATAACGGCTATTACGGCTACAGAGAACCATTGATGTTTCATTCTGAGACGTGTTTAGAACTTCCCACACTTGCCCCGGAATGCCACGGCCATAGCATTCCTTTATGAGAACCCTGTCATCACTTAATCTTTTTTAGGGGCAAAGATCCTCTTAGTCTAGCCTTGTCATGCGTCATGCGTAACCGAAAGAAGAGACCAGACATAAAAGAAGGCAGTATCTCCCAAACAGTATAACAGACGGCGCTGCCTCATAGAGGTACACACTAACTGCAGTTGAATGAGGATATTCAAGACGGCTGTGTACCGCTTATCTCCGATTGACTGCTCAGAGGACTGTGTCTGGGTACGTGGAGAACGAATGCCTCTCTCAGTCTCCTGGATAGTAGCCGCACGTGGTGAATCGTTGGTGGGGCATGAACGAAGCAGAGTGGTGGGCGCGTTGAAAATGCTTGCGCTCGGCTTCCTTGGCTCCCGTCTCGTCGGTGTTACACGTGCACCGTGTGCATTCACAAACACGATTAGACGCATGGACGCATGCACGGACGCTTCGCCTCACTCATTATCATTCACTCAGTTAATATGCCGTGATTTTATTGCTTAAGTGGCGAAGTTCAATTTTTTTGCTGACTTGGGCAGGACATGCAGGGTAGCGAAGCGCTGCAATGCAACTTGAGTCGCCCTTCTCCGCCTCTAATTGAGAACACTGCCAATGCCTATGGGCACGGTATTTTTATGACGACATCATCTGGTACAAATCAGTATTCAGCAGAGTAAGTTGGTTCACAGCTAACATTGGTTCCAGCAGCGGAATCAATAACAAGGAAAGTAAAAAACTCGGACAAGTACGTCGCCGTGGTTGTCTTCGCCTACTTTCACACTGCCTCATTTTCTCAGTTTCACTGCCACCAAGTGTTAGTCATCGATAACTTTATCGTGACTTCACAAACTCCACATGCTCACGTCTTCAGATGACATCGTCCCGTAGTCAAAGATTGCCCTTTCCAGGAGGCGAGGCTGAAGCTTGAGAAGTACAATACTTCATTTTGAAGGTGGGTATACTAAACTAAGAGAGGTCCTCAGGAGGACGTTTGTTGGGCCACAAGTCCAGGGCTCAAGTGGCTTTCTCCGCTCCCTTAACTTGACTTAGAAGCGCAAATTGCATCTTTAGATCTAAGCTGGAAAGCTGTGCTTCTACTATTTCGAACTTTCGACAATAGTGATTTGATTGATTTGTGGGGTTTAACGTCCCAAAACCACCATATGATTATGAGAGACGCCGTAGTGGAGGGCTCTGGAAGTTTCGACCACCTGGGGTTCTTTAACGTGCACCCAAATCTGAGCACACGGGTCTACAACACTTCCGCCTCCATCAGAAATGCAGCCGCCGCAGCCGGGATTCGAACCCGCGACCTGCGGGTCAGCAGCCGAGTACCTTAGCCACTAGACCACCATGGCGGGGCGAAATTTTCTCAGATGTAATTGCATGTTGTTTCATTTATTTTTACATCGTTTTAAATTCACTCCTGCTCAAGACCAGCAGTGTGTACGAGATAACTAAAAAAACAAATTCATTAATAAATAAATCACATGTTCAGGCTCAAGTATGTGCTCACCAAGTGGTATCGTATGCCTAGTGCTACCTTTAAGGCAACACTAATGTTTATGAGCAATTTCTAAGGAAAATTTATACTTGCTGAATAACATGATATCATTCAAAAAATCACTAGGGGAAAGATTAAAACTAGCTAAGTTGTGGACAAACTGTAAAGAAAGCTACAGTGGGTGAACTGTGCATTCGCATGAACTGAACAAAGGAAGAGACTATTTCAGCAAAAGGTATTGATTGATTAATACGTGGAGTTTAACATCCCAAAACCGCCATATGATAATGAGAGATGCCATAGTGCAAAGCTCCGGAAATTTCGACCACCTGGGGTTCTTTAACGTGCACCCAAATCTGGGCACACGTGCTTATAGCATTTTCACCTCCATCAGAAATGCAGCCACCGCAGCCGGGATTCGAACCCGCGACCTGCGGGTCAGCAGCCGAGTACCTTAGCCACTAGACCACCGTGGCGGGGCGAAATTTTCGACAATAGTGTAGCTTGAACCAGAGTTCAAATTTTCTGCGTTTTGGTCACACTCCCAAGAGATTTGATATAGAGACGGTTAACCTCCGCACCACGGACCAGCACCAAGGTAAAACGTAGGACATATTTTGCTGAGCAATGCACAGGTGTGGAAAATTTTAGATAAGAGAGGATGGGGCTGGAGGCTTATTATTATTCACGAAAAATAAAACGAAGATGAAGATTGCCTTCACTTTTTGGTCATCATAACGCTTTGGCGGCATCCCGCTTATCGGTCAATCATATTGGTCAATCGAGCCGAAAGATCACTCCCTTTTTGCTCAGCTTCTTTACGAGAACAAACTTTTTACCGCTGCCTAAAAAAACTGTGTCTGAAGCTCCAGGCTTAGCATGACTACCCGTAAAACACACGTTTATGTAGAAAAAGACCTGAACAAAGTAAAAATAATTATTCAGCAGTTTATGTTATTAGGTGGCGCCTAATGGAGCCCTCCTTGAGAGACGGTGCGTCAGCATCTTGTGCGTCGGTGAGATGGTGGAAGGGCATGGACAATTACCTCGGGTAATGAGAAAGGTCAGCCCACTTCCTGACGAGCAATATGCTGAGTTCACGCTTTCGTTGTGTTCTGCATTAAATGCCAGTGTTGATAACGATATTATGGCAAATGTGATGACGTAAGGTTCCCATTTCAGCAGAAACTGAGTTTCGAAAACTCGCCCGAGAGTTAACGTGATTCTGTTCTCTTTTTTTCTAATCTAATTCAAGGTGAAACAGATAATGAATAACATGCCAGTGGACGACTCGAATGCTTTATTTCACTTCGTAATGAGTCGTTAACTCACGAAGAACATGCCTAGAGCATTAAGGGTTTATGCGTCCTTGCAATAAACATAACGTCCAGTGGATTTCAAAGTGCGACAAAAAAAGAAATAGTGATGGAATGGTGCCCAATATTTTAGATTCTGATTTCTGGTGACACTAAGCTTTGCCAATATCGGCGGTCGGTAAACTGATTAGGCCTGAAACTAAGAACACCACTGTGTAGCTACACATTCAAAAAACAAAAAAGTGCTTCAAAAGTGCAAACACCTTTTTGGGACATTAAAGTTACCATATATACATATATTTTTTTCATTGTTAGTTCGATTATTACTGATAGTTTCTTTTTGTGAACATTTCAGTGCCAACATTGTCGCGTAACAAAATGACAAAAAAGGCTCATGCCAACAAGCTTGCTCTTCTCCTTTTTACTTTTTAGCTCGTGAGAGACCAAGGTATACCTAAAGCATTGTACAGGTCTTCGTGGTATTTCGATAATCATCAATGAACCAGCCAGTTATTTAACGAGATTAAACACAAATATAAGGCCTTAGTGATGGTGCACGCCACAAACTAAAGCAATAAAAATAAAGAATAGAAAAAGGCAACCTTGAGACGATAATAGAAACAAAAAGGACAATAGCGCACAGACAAAGTAGTTAACACAGTAGGGAAGTGTACACTAGCACAACACAATAAGTAAGGAAGAATATTGAAGGGTAATTAACCACAGAATCACGCACATACGACTTTATACATAGCATGCTGAACGACGAAATGAATATTTTGTATGGGGTGAAGCGTCAGGAGCCTGTAAATCGGGACGGCTCAATGGTCTCCCATAGTGGAGTACAAGGTACTCACAATCGCAAAACACTCTTTCTGAACACAGAGTGCGTTAAAACAGACCAAAGAACCTACAGAGACAATGACTGTGAAGTGTTAGATATCTCAGGATAAACTAGTTGAGCTTTACAGAGATTATCTTCTGTGCACGACAGTGTTGCAATTAAGAAGCAGGCGGGTGCATGAAACGGCGCACTCTCTTAGATAACCCAATGTGGTAGAAGTACAGGAAATGATATAATACCGTGAGCTAGCTTGAAAGTAAATAAAAAACATTTAGCAACATAGTCCAGTTAAGAAGTAAAGAGCAAGATATGATGCCACGAATGCGCGTGCAAAGGAATAAAATGATCTTCTGGACAGAGAGGTGATGGCAATAACAGTGCAGCCTTTTTACAGCGATCATGTTAGACTCATACCCAGAATCATTTCAATCTAAGCGAGGATGATATATCCTTAGGAATCCTTAAGACTCGTACAGAGTTGTTACTGCTTGAATGAGCAAAGACGCCTCTAATTACAGACGTATAATGAAGTTGAAAAAGACACATCCTGGTGTGCGAGATACGAAGGCAATATATTAATAATAATAATAATAATAATAATAATAATAATAATAATAATAATAGTAATAATACAAGTAAAACTTGGGTGATTCCTCCTTCTAGATATCGGTATAAAACGAAAGTGAAACATGCCTTCGCAGAGGTAGTTGAGCGTAATTCTGCATAGTTCCGGTGCTTGAGAGAACGAATGAACTCTATAGCAACAAATTTCGAAGCGACATGACGAACGTGAAGCAGCTCGAAACTTGCAGCGCGCACCTCAAGCAGAAACCATGTACGAAATGAGCGTTCACAGGAAAAGCGCGAGATTATAGCTGTCTCGGGTCGACACTTAAAGCGCGCTGTTCAAGCAGAAAGAAAGACGCACGCACGAACGAGCAGGTATATTCAGGACAGGCAAGAACGACCGCCACTATTCTGACTTCTTCGTATGTTAGCAGCGTTCTGTTTTACGAAAAGAGAACGTCGCGTTCACGTTTTTCGTAAACGTGGCTAAGGCAGCGAGCGAAGTGGTCTTTGTGCTCCCGCGAAAGAAGGGAGTTGCTCCTGTGATCAAGGCGATTCGAACCCGGATCCCCTGCGTGCCAGTGATGAACGAAAGCTCGACTCACAGAAACAATGGCCCCAGCGCCATTCGCCGTTCAAAAGTTTTTCGTACTAATCAAGTAATGTCACTGTCGCGTATTTAGATATTGCTTATGTGAACTTTAGAAATACTATTTCAGGTTCATTGTGAACGCTTTTTTTAGGGACGAAGCTCCTTAGGGCGTGGGCTGTGCGTCCCCTGTAGCCTGTATGTAGCCACCTCTAGTTTAGTTCTTGCAGTGTTCGCTAGATGGCGGTACCATCCCCTGTATGTAGCCACCTCGAGTTTAGTTCTTGCAGTGTTCACTAGATGGCGGTACCGTCTCCTGTATGTAGCCACCTCTCGTTTAGTTCTTGTAGTGTTTACTAGATGGTGGTACTTGTAGCTGATGATGAAAAGATGCAAGATGTTATAAACTAGAAAGCGGTACTTGTAGTTGATGAAAGACGCGAGATCTTATACAGGAACCGCTCTCCCTTCGTTTCACAGACCATAAAGCCGTCATAATGAAGGGACATCGCAAGCCATCCATCGTCTAAGAACAAAATGAATCCCTCCGGAGCTTCGCCCATTCATCATCATTCACCCCGTGAATATGCCGTAATTTTTTTAGGGGCGAAGCTCCTTAGGGCGTGGGCTGTGCGTCCCCTGTAGCCTGTATGTAGCCACCTCTAGTTTAGTTCTTGCAGTGTTCACTAGATGGCGGTACCGTCCCCTGTATGTAGCCACCTCTAGTTTAGTTCTTGCAGTGTTCACTAGATGGCGGTACCGTCTCCTGTATGTAGCCACCTGTTGTTTAGTTCTTGTAGTGTTTACTAGATGGTGGTACTTGTAGCTGATGATGAAAAGATGCAAAATGTTATAAACTAGAAAGCGGTACTTGTAGTTGATGAAAGACGCGAGATCTTATAAAATAGGAATGATGTCACATATGGCGCGTGTCATTGGTTGAAGGCAATCGTTCGATTTAGTGCGGCGACGTACGCTAGGGGGAGCGATGTAATAAAATCGAGTGGGCAAAATGTACAGAGGATTCATGGTTTACCAGGTTTACCTCCGGAGCTTCGCCCACTCATCATCATTCACTTCGTGGATATGGCGGAATTTTTTTTCTTTTCTTTTTTTACATTTTGATGCATTAATTCGTTCGCAAAAGCTGTCAGGCTTTCTTCCTACTGAATCTCTTATATATTGTAAGAGAGCTGCCTTCAGGTTTTGATACTGATCTTTCTTCCGCGAGGGAGCGAAATGCCGAAATTTGCACAAGGCTTTGCAAGCATTGAAACAGGGAAATTGGGCTGTAGTGCCATCATCACCATCGTCATTTTTTCCATCACCGCGCCGCGTCTCTCGCGCAGCTGGCGCGAGCTCGAGCTGCGCGAGAATTAGAACGAGCTTCTGGCCTGGCGGTTTGGACGCTGGTAGTCGACGTGGCTCCGCTTCAGGCCTGCAATAAAGTGGCGAGATCGGCACGGCCCCACCGGCCGCCTTCGACGTCATCTCACGTCGTCTCTTCTCTCGTCGCTACATTGGTGACCCGGAGAACACGCCCTTCGCCGAACGGCCCGCTGCCATGTTCCCGCAACTCTGCCCGCCAGTGCCGCCGTTCCAATCGACCTACCCAAAGGTATGGTTTATGCAACTCGACGCCGTTCTTGCGGTGAATGGCGTCACGGACCAGCTGCTGATGCACGCCATTCTTCTCGACGCCCTACCGGTAGAGTTGCGCCATCTCGCTGCCACTTCAAGCACCAGCCCGCAGCCTTACGATGCCCTCTGCACTGCGGTGCTCGCCCGCAGCGGCAACACATACCATCCGCTTCCGTTTACCCGCACCAGGCAGGTTTCCCCGGCGTCGCAGAGCAAGGTACGCACGCAAGCGCACGCAGAGCAAGCGACGGCACGTGACACCGTGGCCCTCGCCGTTTCCGCGACCACCAGCTCAGACGTCTCGGCCTCCTCCTCGCCGCAGCTGCTGGTCAGCTCCTCGACGGTGCCCCCTGCCGGTCCGCCACCTGCCACTGGTGCCAGCAATGGCCTGCCGGGTGCCTCGCCACATTCCACTCGCACCTCCCCGGCCAGCAGCCGACCACCCTCGGCGTCCCCGCTCCCCGCCCCTGTGCCTGTCTCTGTTTCGTGGTCTATGACGGGCCCCAGCGCCGTGTCTTCGCGGAGCCAGAGCCTGCCCTCATCGTCGGCGTCGACACCGGCAACCACCAAAGCAACTGCCACCGTCGCCCCTCTGCCCGTGGCGCCGCAGCAGGCACCTGCGTCGAGACCCGGCGTCGCACAGGTGGTTTTGGCCAGCACCAGTCCTCGCACCTCTGGTGCCCCCCGGCTCATCCAGCCGAAACAGCCACAGATCCTGCCCAAGCTGCCGAGCGGCAGCGCGAACATGACGACGCCTTCGGCAGCGGCGACCACCCGGTCCCAGTCTCCTCGGGCAGCCCAGCACAAGGCCACACCGCGGCCCGCGCCTATACCGGCGCCGCAGCCTACGACATCTGTGGAGCCAACTCAACTGCCTACGACATCTGTTGAGCCAACTGAGCTGCCAACGACGTCTGACCAGCCAACTGAACTGTCTATGACGTCTGTCAAGTCAACAGACCTAACTACAACCACTGTGGAGCCAACTGAAAGCATGGGAACAAGCACTGCCACCAGTCCACCAGCGTCGAATACCTCGACAGTGACTGAGGCGACAACTGAACCCGTCTTTCCTGCACAGCCTCCCATGACGACATTTCCCGTGGTCCGCGTATTCGGCACGGCGACGAACGAGTCGCAGCCGCTGCCTGCGGACGGCGTGTGTGACTACACCTTCTACGACGGCCTCTACGACACGGGCCCATTTGACACGCTTTACAGCCCGCACTTTAGTGCACCAGTTGAGCACGTTCTCAGTCACGCGTCGCTTCACAGCGTCACTGAGTACGGCCTCTCTTTCGCCTACAGAAACGCATCACAAGTGGCGCGAGACCTCGAAATTCCAGAGGTGCTTTCCACGATTGAAGACCTCTGGGACCGAGCCATCCGCCATTACGGATTTCTTTCCATCGAGCGCTTACTTCTTCGTCCACTGCGCAACTCTCAGTGTCGCCCAGCAGAGACCCACTGGTTCCCGATGGTCACTACACGTTGACAAACTGGACTTGCCAAAGGAAGACTTTATGGACTGCCGTTCATGTACATAGCATTTGTCACCCTCTTTCTTTTTTTCATATGCGTTCAAATCGCGCAAAGCGCTAGGGGGGGGGGGGGGAGCCTTGTAGTGCCATCATCACCATCGTCATTTTTTCCATTAGAACGAGCTTCTGGCCTGGCGGTTTGGACGCTGGTAGTCGACGTGGCTCCGCTTCAGGCCTGCAATAAAGTGGCGAGATCGGCACGACCCCATCGGCCGCCTTCGACGTCATCTCACGTCTCTCCTCCTCCTCGCCGCTACAGGGCCATTCTATATACTAATCTCGTTGCTTCTAGCTTTTTTTTAAGGTCTTAGCTATAGGTGAAGCAGATTCCAGGTTGTTTCTAGGTCATTGCTTTGCTTTAGCGAGATGATACCAGGTTGCCTCTGCGTTAATTCTAAGCGCAGGGCGGTTCGAACTATTCCACAAAGGGTCACAGACACGACAGCAACTTCTGAGACGGAAACTGCCTCTGAAACCAAGCGCTGTCATCTCATGGATCTTCGGGCACGCCGTCATTTGCCTAGACCTTCTCGCAGCCACCGTTTTTTTTTTTGATAGATATTTTCTCGTTACAAGTGTTCGGGCTATTCGATTCGCCAAAGTGACTTGGCAGCAATTCGTTGTCCTAACTGTTGCCGTGTTTTTTTGTGTTTTTTTTGAGGATCGATGGCGATTCGTTAGATTGAGCAAACTTCTGTGGCACATACCCGCTTATGGGGATTACGGTTTTTCAGGTGAACTCACGTGAAACGTCTTGTCTTACAGCTTGGCTGTTCAGATAAAATACGTGAATTACGTGGAGTAGAGCACGATCGTAATACACGCGATGCTGATGACCCTCGTACGTGTGAAAGCAGTGAGAGAAACAATGCGCAGTACAGGCAGAAACGTTGTGGTCAGGATTGGCGATGCAGTCTGCCCGCAAGGTTTATTCGTGCATAGCGTATTTTGTATTGTTTAATAACTTCACCAAAATTTACCGATTGGCCAGACAATCATTTCTCACCCTTCAGATTTTGGTACGCAGACGCACCACTGTCACACCCTCCTCCCCGTCACAATTTTCTTCCCTAATGCCATGCGTAGGAGGAATCATGAACAATTGGTACATGAATTAAGACATCGCCATCATGAAACCTTGCCATCATGAAGCCTAATGCCATGCGTAGCAGGAATCATGAACAATTGGTACATGAAATAAGACATTGCCATCATGAAGCTCTAGCACGAGGGCATGATATTATATATTGATGGCTGCCTGAACATATCAGTATTACCGGAAACCAATGAGCTGATGATGCAGCCCACTCAACCCATGAAGGAACCCGTGTGGTCCCGACTCCTCTATCAAGGAATGATGTAGCAAGACAACTTTACCTGCTGGCTCAAGATCTTACACGGACGTTCTGGTCGTCTACCAGCTTCCAAAGGTATCAATTGTATGAACTGGATCCTTCGCTCAAGATAAAGCTACCATCACAACTTTTCCGCTCCGATGCGACACTGTTTTGCCACCTTTGGTTGGGTATTGCATTTAAAAAGGTGTACTCTTTTCGCATTGGTATGGCAGACACCTCTACATGCGACTACTGCGGAACTGACGAGACCATTGAACACGTCCTGTGCAGCTGCGCTTGCCACGACACACAGCGATGCCAGCTCCGGATGGTTTTGAATCAATTTGACTACAGACCATTTTGTGTGCGGAAGATTCTAGGACCTTGGGCATCTGCCTCAGTTGTGCAGAAAGCGACTAAAGCACTCCTACTTTACTTAAAGTCAACGAACCTGAGCGACCGCCTGTAGACTGTGTGTGCTCCCCGAGTGTGCTCGTGGTTGTGTGTACCTTCTCATCCCTCTGCAACCTCTTTTCTCCCCTTCATCCCTTCCCCAGTGCATGGTAGCAAACCAGATGTGCCTCTGGCTAACCTCCCTGCCTTTCCTTGCATATTTATCTCTCTCTCTCTCTCTTCTTCCCTAAGAAAAAACATAAATATGCCTCAAGAATCTCACCTGCTTAAATGTGCTGCGCCGCTCTGCAGTCACAATCGTCTGAGCTCAGTAACGGCGGCTATCGAAGTGTTGGCGGGTGACTGGTTTGCCAAATCTGTGAAATCAATAGGAAGATGTCAGTATGGCTATCACGTACGTGTTTGAAACTATAGTGATCAGGTAATTCTTTTGGGATGAAAATAGAAGCACTACCACACTTCCATTAGCACTCGCGGCAGGTAATAAATAGTTGCTAAATGCTTTCATTCACTTACACTCTTGCTTGCAGGCGTACGTACAAAGATTTGCTAAACATTTCCCCTCCTATATATATTGAATGCTAGCGCCACGTGATTCACACTTTGGCATCGACAGGCGGGGGAGGGGGGGATGCGTGGCGAAGGTGGTCCTTACTCCTCCCCTAAACAACTCCAGCACCTTCCCCCTACCCAAACAACAGCACTCGACCTCCCACTACGCAACCCCAATACAACACTGGCACATTTCAAGACAAATGCCTGCCGCCATTCATGTCTCCACATGCATAACTTTAGAAAATTGAGTGAGTATTGATCATGTACGCTCCTCATGTATGTTACAAAATATGTGAAGATGGTCAACATGAGTTTTTCAGTATTCTTTAAAAGGCATTTTTTATTATATAGGTGAAAAAGATGTGTGCATTTTTTTCTCTCGTAGGAGAAAGGTTTAAGAGCGAGTAGGTCATGATTTTATGCAGGCAACATGCAGCTCTCATACGACTGCACGAAAAACCCTAATGTCCAATGCAGTTGTGACCATCTGGATTTAAAAAAAAAACTATATAATAAGAATGAGCGGATTATCACAAAAAATGGAATTTGTTTTTCGGCTATCCAATCTGTATGTTCTGTTTTTCTTTTTCAGCTGGCTTGCGTAAAGAGATTCTGGTTTCAACACTTCGGCTATTCAATTTATGTAAGTTTTAGAGCGTAAGAACAAAACATTCCCAAAAAAACTAACAAAATTGAACCAGTATAAAAAAGTTCAGCCAATTGTTGCAGGTAAAAAAACGAAAACCATAAGGGAGAGTTTCTAGAATTGGTAAAGAAAACGTAAATGTTAGGCTTACTCAATCAATGTTGCTAATGTGGTACAGATTACTGACCCGAACACTGCAGACAAAGTAAAAAATACTGGCAAAGTAAACTTGCTGATGAGTCAAACCTGTAAGCGATGACACGCAGTTAACACAATCGCTAACCCCAGAACAGGGCGTCAATTTTTTTCTGCCCCCGTCTCCCCCACCCCCTCCCCTTTTTTTTTCGCTTTCAAAGGAGCCGTCGTTAACGACAATGGGTCGTCCGTGCTCCTATTTCCGGCGTTCACGGGGCTCCGAAAGACATGTCTCTTGATCGTGTTCTGCTGGGAAGCCACACGGGGCAATATAATCGGCCTGCTAAAGCGATGACAGCCCATCGATCAGTTAGAAAAAAAAAAGCAAATACATGCTACATCAGCGTTTGAACAAAAATGCAATACTTCGTGGCTTTTCTACTGACGCTTCATATACGTTTAGTTTTTGTGGAAATACTTTTTTATCAATCAATATATATTGGTTTCGTTTTTATATACCATTAATAATGGAACATGGCAATATAGGACACCAAGGCTGACAGCACGTCACAAAGACAAAGTGACAGCGAGTGAGATAAAAAGGGAGAAGTTGAAGAAGGGGATTCAGCTGAGAAACGGTATAGGTCGTTTCAGCCGCAGGGTTACTTGCAGGGAAAACACCTTCGCTGCTGAAGCGTCTCGATGGAGGAGAGGTTGCAACTGCCACTGAAGTTGTCTTTAGATATTCGATTTCTCCCCGGGAATTCGAAGGTGTTCATGCGAAAGTATGATTACTTCTCTTCTGACTACGTTGCAAGGTTGGGTCTCATTTGTTTTTTTTTGGTGCAACCTATTACCCCTAGATGGCGCTTCAGTATTCTCAGCAAGCTTTTTGAAATATTTTTAAGATAAAGGCGCTAAAAATGTGCCGCAAACGTTAGAGTATACGGATATATTTTTCATTCCTTAACTTATAACGGTGATGTTACTCAAGGTGGTTCTGAATAACCGTCAAGGATGCCTTACTTTTGAGATATTGTTTTCCAGCGTCCTTTGCAGTGAATCATGCAGATACGCTGTTAATTTTTTCTGATCAAATATTTTCATGAGCTGGCTGATATACGACCCCATAGAGCAAACATAAAACCATCGTGAGCTTATTTGCTCTCCACGTCTTCTACGTTCTTTTTTTTCGTTTTATGGGCGAAGCTCCTTGGGGCGTGGGTCTGTACATCTGATGGGGTTTGTTGTTGGTGATGTACGTAGCCAGCAGTGGCACATACCCGTCCAAGAGCGGGTATGTGCCACTGATGGTGTCACTTGTATGTGGAACTAGATGGTGGTACTTGTAGTTGATGATGCTTGTATGTGATAAAATTTAAACATAGTACAAGAATGCACCGTCCACACTCGTTGGGGATTTCAACGTTGATATCGCAGACACGACAAATAATTGGCTTATCCAACATGTGGCTTCTAGGTATGCACTCAAATGTACATTGTATGACCATATAAAACCAACCACGATTCAAGGAACATGCATTGACCTAGTACTTGCGATTTTTCTACTGCAACTTATACAGGAACCGCTGACCCTTCATATCACGGACCATAAAGGTGTCTTAATGATGGAACATCGCAAGCCATCCATCACCTCTAAGAACAAATAAATGTTGATTTTACTATATACACACACAAAGTATTCCTCATGATGTCTTTAGATTATGATCGACTGGGCGAATTACACATGGAAGATTCGCAGTTTCACCGATGATTTTTCCCAGAGCTTCGCCCACTCGTCATCTTTCATCCCGTGGATATGCTTTGATTTTTTTTAACTGAAGCCACTTAACCAGATTTATATTCGTTGACGAACTATTCGTCAAGTCATTTACTCATTCAATTTGTAAAGCCAAATTGCAGCCAAGTGAAAGGTTCACATGCTTAAGTAATCTTATATGCTGCATTTATGCAGGTATAAATGACAAGACAGAAGCCATAATAGCACATAGTCATTTAATGAAAGGGGTTCAAGATACAGGTTATCATGCATTTAATTAATTGAGCTCGTGCTACGAAGTTTAGTTCGTTCATTTTATTTCTTTGTTTAAATGTTGGACTCAGGGTGGAAAGCGCAATTTTGTTTTATCGGTGACATCGAACATTTTATCTGACTTTGCCTGCGTTTTGAGAGGGAAAGAGCAGCAGTGATACGCAGGCTTGCAAGGAGGTTGTCACAGGCACGGGGGGATCGACAGTTGAGGATGTCATTGTTCCTGAAAAAACCACGGCAGCGAGGTGAAGTGTGCGACGTATTTTGATGCCTTTTCTGCGAGAATCTGCGCTGTGTGACATTTGGCGACGAACCGCTTTTATTCAGAAGATGCTCAGGCAGATCGATTACCGGCCAATAGGCTAGACTAACTACGCTTGTGGCAACCCTATCACCACCCCCGCCTTGGTGCAGTTTTATTGTATCTCAAATATCTTGAGCCGTAAATCTGAATGTGCAAAGAATGGAAATGAATACACAGCCATCCTCCTTTACTCTACTTTAGCATGATATATTTCTGGAGATACAATCTTATCTGGGACAGCTAGGTTTGAACCATGTCAACGTGTATGAAGATACATGCGACTATATGTTTTGAAATGAAAAGCACGGGACAAGGCTGTGTTTCTTATTTGAGCTGCAGAAAGGAAAACGAGACAGGGAGAGATGGGAAAAAAATGACCGAGGCAAGGCAGCGGAATTCTATAAACTATAGGATAGTTTATTTTTGTGAAAGGGTGTGCAAAACGTCGTGCAGTGGATAACATGCTCGGCATATGTTGTCCTGGACCGACAGGTAACGGTTTCAACGCCCGCTGACAGAACGTTTTTCTTTCTGATCACGTGTATTTTTTCGACGTCATTTCCGTGACGGAAATGTGTCAGTGATATCTTCGTGGAATGCGGCTTAAAACAGTTTCGTGTGGAAAGGAAACATAAAGGAAACGCATGGAGGTTAACAAGTGTTGGCTGCCCTGTACTTGGGTAGGTGAAGAGGGGGAGTAAAAATCCAACAGAACTAGTGTCTGTGATGACCTAGCAAAATCATTACTATGGGATCGACCAAGTAAGACACACTAATGTTATCTGTGAACAGTCAAAACTTATTAGTCCGTGCAGCATCTCAAAGGGACAACAACGACGCTCTCAGAGCGGCTCACTTGGAAGACTGCGTATCAAGTACCGTAGAGTTTTGTTTTCTTATGTGATGTTGGAGGGAAGCGGAGGTTTTCCAACTAGTATCGTACACGGCTGATGGGGCTGTTCTTACAGAATTGAAATAAATGCGCCCACTTATAAGTGATATGGCGAGAAATAAGCTAATACACACGTATTTACAAACAACCATCGTTCCGTTTACTTACAGCGCACAGAAGCGAAAGAATGACGCTGTTTGTCCGATAACCAATCGACGACTCGTCGTGTTTTGTTCAATCAGAAAACACAATGCGGCACCCACCACGATATTGCCATTTCGTTGAAGCACAGTTCAAACACACCAAGCCCACGCTCACTGAAGCAATTCTCGCGAAGATGTGTGCGTGAGCACTTCGTCGTCCCGGGCGTACGTGGTTTGTATTTGTAATCTTCGTTTTCAAGTACGAGGGTCGCAGTAGGCGCGGTGTGGGTTTAATTACCATTGCCTCGAAGCAATAGGCAATCTCACTCTATGCTCACACTTAGGGTAATGGATTTTTCAGTCTGGTATGTTGCCACGGCTCCCACTCGTCTCCTTTCCTTTAGTTATTGGACAATTGAGTTGACATATTTCCAGGAACTGCCCTCATGGTTCACATAGCGACGTGTGTGCACCAATTCGCTTCTGCTTGAGTACTTGACGCGAGCACGATTCTCAATATTTATTCAACCTTTCCACGCGCCAAAATAAACCGATCACAGGTCATGGGAAAGATATAGCTGCTTAGAAAATTAATATCTCCAGTCTGCACTAGCTCTTAGGAAAATTGGTAGTCTGTTGGCTAGACCATGTTAGCATATTGTTATTAGTCTAGTGAAACCTGTTTGTGTTCATCATTAAAATAAAATTCAGAACGCTCACTAGTTCAAGTTTGAGGTACGGACGACGCATGACTTCGCATTTTTGTTGGATAAAGGATAAAACTAAATTGCATGAATGAAGAGTGTGAAACATAAATATGATATCTCACAGCGTTCAATTTTTTCATGGTTATTCGAAGATGTCGAATTTCGGAGCTATACAATGCAATCGACTACTCATCTCAAATTTAAACAGTTCTTAGTGCGTGCATACTCATGATCAAGTGCTTTACATAGCAGTATCCACAGGTGTTGTCTATTTTCGCATCGATGCTCTAGAAGGCGGGACAAAAGCAGAGTTTGTATGGTCTGTTTGTGCGAAAATTTCTATTATGTGCACAGTCACGATTGACATGACTCATATGTGGGATTTAACGTCCCGAAACCACCATATGATTGTGAGAGACGCCGTAGTGAAGGGCTCCGGAAACTTTCACCACCTGGGGTTCTTTAACGTGCACCCAAATCTGAGCGTACGGGCCTACAGCATTTCCACCTCCATCAGAGATGCAGCCGGCGCAGCCGCGATTCGATTCCGCGAGCTGCGGGTCAGCAGCCGAGTACTTTAGCCACTACACCACCGCGGTGGGGCTGTCAGACTCCAGGCGAACTGCAACACACTGTCTGTACTGAAAATCATGCAAACACTCCAAAATGGTACCACCACTGAAAAATTGGGTGACTCAAGTTTTCCTAATTAGTGGCACTTTCTTGTCCGATTTATTGTTTGTTGGGCTCGTGTTTCAAGAATGCTATCAAATAAACCAGAGCCAGCGCGTTCCTATTCATTGTGAGCGCGACTGTACGCGTCCTTCAAGTTAAGACATTACAAGCACTCGTGACATGTCCACTAAAAGTAACAAGTCATCGACACGCACAAACGCGTGTTCCTTTGAAACTGAAAAAATCCTTCTAATCTCACACCAGCTGGCGCGGATAAATTCAGGAGACATTGAAAATGAGTTGGCTTGGCAGTGTAGGTTTGAGCTGGCCTTCAATTGCTTTTTCATATAAGGACATTATTCATTATTATATGGCTGGTCATGCAGTGTACGCGTTGTGCGGTCATGTTGCTTGAAACGTACTGGTAGGCTAACTAGTATGTAGTTACGGCGTATGACAGTGCACCCCAGGGGACACAACAAACAAGTACACAAACAATTGCCATCAGCGCTTGTGTCGCCCCTTTGTGCGTGTGTTCGTTGTGTAACCTGATACGCGCTGCCATACGCCCTGGTGATGCTGGAGTTTTGCTTATATTATCATTGCTTATTGTTTACCTGTTCCATCTGTCTTTTCATTTTCAACAACGCACTTACTACGTCGTTTTCATGAACAAACCTTCATTGTAAGCCAGCGATGTTTGTGCTTTCTTTTCTGAGTGGTTTCGTTCTTCACGCCAATCGCTTTCCTACTATTCACTACCGGTCCTAAATATAAGGAAGAGAAAACATGGAAGAAAACGCGGTTTAAGACGTCTGGAGAGGCGTAACCACTGAAGGAAAAATACCTTGATGAACAGTAGAGACTTTTCCAGATATAGACGTTGTATTAGCACATTTCCGCTTTCCTGGTATTTCTTTGGCCATGGTTTTGACTGCCGCTCTGACACAGGTCTAGATAAGCATCATGACTCGTCCAGAAAAAGCAAAACTGACATCAAAACTTGAGTCCTTGAAGAACAAATTATTACTGGCTTATTCGACAGTGCTAAAGATAATCATAATACAAACATGAATTTCTGAGGGTGATTAGCAAAACAAAAAGCAAGAAAGCATCAAAATAATATAGTCTTGTCACCAGTTTCCCTAGCGAAATCTGGTTTATGTTTGTACTTTACTTGCAGATAAGGCGCCATAGCAATACTGTAATCGCATTGTTACAAACAAATCACAGCGAAAATCACTTTGCAGTTTTAGTTTGTCGGTGTGGGCTGCATGTCCGGTTTCCGGGACCCAGTCTGTTCATGTATATTGCACTTACTTTTATCTCAAACTTTTTATTCTCATGTCACTGCTGTCGCTGCCCTTTCACGTAAACAAGGTTTAAGAATGTAGATGCGTGGAAGCATTTGTGTTGTTCTTAGCGGAATGGGTAAATTTATTTCCGATCCTTTAGTCTCTGTACTCGACCTTCTGCTAGTCAGCCAGTATTCTGTATATTAACGCTAATTGTCTTGCGCTACGTCGCGCAGCTGTTGCACCCAATCTATTCTTTTGTTGTTCTTCACTCACGTTTCGCCTTAGAAGTTTATGCCTCACTGATTTCCACTAACAATGGTATCAGTGTGTCAGTCCGATTTATCCTGAAACGCATCGTCACCTCCAGTCCTTCTTCACTGCAGTCCCGTTAGCGTAAAACACACACGTGTACGTGTGTGTGTCAGTGTGTGTTTGCGCGTGTGTGTTTTTGTGTTCATGGGCACGTATATATGTAGGGTTGGTGTTGGTGTAAATGTACGTGTGTGTGTAAAGTGCGTGCATGCGTGCGTGTGTTTGTGTGATACCCCTTACCCACGTTTTCAAGTCCTGCCCTTCCTCGGTAGCCATGGCAACATGGGGGCACCATTGTGACACACATCTTATAAACAGTGCGAACGAGGAAAACGCGAAGTGTAAAGGACACACAGAACGGCATAAAGAGCTTTCAATTGTGCCCCCATTTCCGGCTCCCCGTATGTCCATCCTATACTATATACAGCTCGCCCATAAAGCTTATCCCTCACAGGCGCGCCACCTCTTTTATGGATTTATTTTCGTGGCCTGCGCTATGTGATGCGGAAGAAGCGTATAGCTGAGGAAAAACAAAACAACGTGGATGCATTACTTGAAAAGAGCGATACGGGAAAGTAGTGTTGGGGGAAAGTGCGGTCAGAATCTTAAAGGATATTCAGTGGCTGTTTTGGAAAGATCAGTGTCCTAGTTTGTACCAGTGTGCATTCAACGCACGTTCTTAGAGGCCGCTATATTAGGGAGGTGGAAAGGAGAACGCGGAAACGGGAATCATGACCAGAAAACGGAGCGCCGCAATCTCAGGATTTACTGGCCCGGAGAACCGGTCACATATATATAGGAGAGCAAAAGAAAAAAAAAACATGTGTCTTCTCTGTATATGCTCAGAAACAAGCTATCTGATACATTCTGATGATGTTAACGCTACAGTGAAATTCGTTAACGGCAATGCTGGAGCCGGCGCAGCGAGTTTCATTGAAAGGGGCTTGTGGGATTGCAAGAACGAAAATGTATACAGTTTGCGGGAGTTCTGCCGTTCTCTTGGATGCCACCCGCGGTGAATGGGAGATGTATGTTTTTGACGGGGCTTTCCGTGCGTGAACATTAGCGTTGCAAACTAGCGCAAACGTCGCAGAATGGGGTTAAAAAGAAATAACGGGAAAAGATGACAGTCTTCTGTCGATCTTCTTTCGTGCATAGCGTCGCATTTTCATAGCAGCCAAAGAAACACTAAGGTCTCGTATCTATGAATCATTTAGTGAAGGGACACACCACCTTTTGCTTGCGTATTGAGGTTGAGTCTCAGATACGCGTAATACTTGCTTCTTGGTCGACTATGTTCACACGTATGAACCCATCTACCAGTTCAAGATGACTGGGCGTTCAGCAAGGGCTTTGAATTTGGCTGGGAGGCTGAATAGTTTTGCGTGACACACACACACACACACACACACACACACACACACACACACACACACACACACACACACACACACACACACACACACACACTCAGCAGATTGTATCAGCACGCGTGCGCGAATGGTACATACTGGTTTTAGAGACGATAGGCTTTCCTGGGGTACTTCTACAGAAAAATTTTGGTCAGACTGTCTGTCTGTCTGTCTGTCTGTCTGTCTGTCTGTCTGTCTGTCTGTCTGTCTGTCTGTCTTTCTGTACGGTTGTCTCTTTGTCCACCATAACAATACCTCAAACGGCATTAAGCGATACCCGAAAGGGCCAACTCTATTTGGCCTCTATTGCGCCCTTCAACAAATAAGTGCATACTTATCAATGAATTTTGTTACACACTTACGCACACACACAGACGAAAATGTCTGGGTTCAAGTAATCCAAGAAATACTATCGTATCAAATTAGAATTTTGACTAAGCTTCGGCTGCTGACCCGCAGGGTGCGGGTTCGAATCCCGGCGGCGGCGGCTGCATTTCCGATGGAGGCGGAAATGTTGTAGGCCCGTGTGCTCAGATTTGGGTGCACGTTAAAGAACCCCAGGTGGTCTAAATTTCCGGAGCCCTCCACTACGGCGTCTCTCATAATCATATAGTGGTTTTGGGACGTTAAACCCCACATATCAATCAATTTTGACTAAGTTGAACAAAGCTTGAAACTTGATGCTGGTTCATCATCAGCTTGTGCTGCAGCACAGAAAACAACGGCGGCGGCGACTGGATCCAGCATGCTTAGCCGAAGAAACGGCAGGAAGAGAGGTTACGGGCGGATCCGGCATACGCGCAAAGCTTGGCACTCTGACCGTGTTTCGTGAGCCATGGTGTAAAAAAAATTGGCCCAGTATGTGCATGTTAATCTGCAAGTGTCGTCGAAAGACGTTAGTTTTGTGTGTGGAGAGCGTGAACAAAACATTTATTTGATGTTCTGCGCAAGAAAATCGGTGAATGGTATTCTGGAGGCGCTGCGTTAAAGGGCTTCAAGCGTGCAGCGGAGGCGAATGAGCGCACCAGGTCACGTCACTCGTGAGAAAGAAGTGCTGTCTGGCAGTTATCTTGGAAAACGAAGCCTGCGGCTCTGAGATGGGTGTGCGCGCCCGTCTCGGAGGTCATAAGGCGTAGAACGCAAGGCGACGGATAGGTGCCACCACAATGTCATCTTAGCAAAGCGTTGGAAACACTCACTTTTTCGTGCAAGCATTGCATGGTGAGTGCAGCGTGATAAACGCTATGGTCCTTAGAATTACTGATGTAGGCATTTTTGTAGTGAAAGATGCACATATGGAACATATAAGTGTTGATATGGTGCCTACGATATGCGCAATAATTGCTTTTTAATGGACAATTGCTCAAGTATGAACGCTGAAGCTTGAGCAACAATGGCGGGCGCTGCGGATGGGGTCAGCCGTTTGGGGTATCGACTGGTGCCGTTCAGAGTACCCGGTACTATTAAGGGTGAACAGACAGACAGACAGACAGACAGACAGACAGACAGACAGACAGACAGACAGACAGACAGACAGACAGACAGACAGACAGACAGACAGACAGACAGACAGACAGACAGACAGACAGACAGACCAAAGCTATTGCGGCGAAGGTCCCCAAGAAAGACTGTCGTCTTTAAAATTGCTGGCTGCTACGGTGACGGCTTGGCAGTGGGTGCTCCTCGGCTCGGCGGCGGCTCGGATAGTTTTAGCACAGGTGGCGCACGGCTGTGACCGTTGATACGGCAACGGTGCAGCAGCAGTTTCCTGTTAACGCACGTCTTACTAACAGCTTTAACGGTGTCGCTATTAAAAAGATCCTTTAAGACAGCAATAGGTGTCAGGCTGATAAAATGAGGATTATTGTAATCCTCGGCGTCTGTCGTGATTCAGAAGAAGGAACTGCCTCTTTTTATGTCACTTCCAATTTTTATGTCGCCTGAAAGCTCTTCTCTCTTTTGATTGTGGTGATAATGTTTGTCGGTATAGGCAATGAAGAACCCCAACGTTATGACACGGTACATGCAATTGAGGTTAAAATAAAAACAGGCTCAGAATGTACTGTATGAAACAAGAAAGAACTGCGAATGTAAGCAAAACCATGAACACTAGACTGCATTACGAAAACGCACTCTGCTACGTTATTCCTTAGAAACTTGAGTGCCATGCGAATATTGCCTTTGCTGTAATGCTGCGGTATCAATGATATCCATTGCCCCGCCGTGGTGGTCTAGTGGCTAAGAAACTCGGCTGCTGACCCGCAGGTTGCGGGTTCAAATCCCGGCTGCGGCGGCTGCATTTCCGATGGAGGCGAAAATGTTGTAGGCCCGTGTGCTCAGATTTGGGTGCACGTTAAAGAACCCCAGGTGGTCGAAATTTCCGGAGCCCTCCACTACGGCGTCTCTCATAATCATATGGTGGTTTTGGGACGTTAAACCCCACATATCAATCAAATCATCGATGATATTCATTCGAAAGTTTCGCCACATGTAAAGTGTGCAACATCTTTGCCGTCACTAACACAAGCGTAATAAGTTTAACAAATCAGCCTTATTCGCCCCCAAACTAAAACTATACTGTGTCCGAAATGTCGCTTCCCGCAATACAGGAAGGTTATTACACGTCACCACGCACCGCGGTAGCTTAACTCGAACACACGCGTCAACTCCAAGCACAATGTAGTCAGAAGTGATCAAGAGCTTCGCTGCCCCACATGCTTCATAAGTATAGTTGTTATACCACTTCAAACCGCAAAATCGTGTTAATTACTCGTTCTTTTTCGGAAACAGCATTAACAAAATGCGAACTTTGTTCGATGCTTGCCTTGTTTACCAAGCCGCAGCTCGAAAAGCGTAGTACATAAGTTACTAATGCGAGAAAACTCGTAATCTCTTCGTGCGGGTGCGAGCTTAACAAAATCAGTATGAAGATCGGCTTACTGTTTCGTCATGTTCTGCAAATATAGAAACAACTGGGGGTTTCTGATCTATGTACCAACAACGTTACCATACCAGCGCTAGCGGGTCTTTTTCCCTGCTGCCGTTATTAAGGGCATGGTTTCGTTCGATATAACGAACCGACCTATCCAGAAACCTAATTTGCGGCAGTTCTATATAGCCGCTGCTTTAGAGACGCTGTCGTTGAGAGTATACCTATTTCCCTTTGTCCTGTGTGTAGCCTCAAAATGTCGAAACACAGTTCTTGAAAATAATAAGAGATAAGCTCGATTACATGTTTCAGCAGTTCGCCGAATAAAGAAAACCTGTAGCTTCAAAAAGACTGAAACTTCGGTAAGCCGTCACAGGCCCCTGGTGTTCATTACACGCCCAGACCAGTACTTTCATTTAAATTTTAGCTCCACCAAACTAATGAGCTCCGCTTACTTTTAGGCACGTTTCATGCGTCAATTAAAATAGCTTACACATAATTTTATGAAGCGTATAGCGTAGAAGACACCAGTATGACAGTTAAACAAAAATAATATAGAGAAGAGTAGACACTCATAGCGTCAACATTGTAGCTAACGTTAGTAAAGCAAGAGCAAACGGTGTTTACACTATTAAATTATGCCAATTTTCATCATTAAAGCGAAACCCAAAGCTTAATCGTATCACTGCATACCGCATACTTCAAAGTTGTTGAAACGAAAATGGGTCGAGTTCAAATTTTATAAACGTTGTTAAATAATCCTTCAAAGTTAGGTATAGAATTCAAGTTTAGTTTTGCAAAGACTGAGCATGCAATATTTTGTTAAATGTGAAGGATAACTGATCGAGGCAAAGTAGCTTTGACTGTTTTATTTTATTTAAATAGATAAGTAATTTATCTATCTATCTATCTATCTATCTATCTATCTATCTATCTATCTATCTATCTATCTATCTATCTATCTATCTATCTATCTATCTATCTATCTATCTATCTATATGGCTATCTATCTATCTAGCGATACAGAGATCAAGTTGCTGACTGCTTTTGATAATACTGATTCTCAGATTGCATGAAGTCTGCTTGATTTTTTTGTAAAAAGTTAGGCATCTTGTTCTTGCGGTTGTTCTTGATGCTCGATGGCGGTGCTATAGGCTGAAAGAGGTTTGATCACAGCCCGCCTCTGCGCTTGGTAAGCCTTTATTTAACGCGCTTGTTTCGCATCTTTCTGCTTCAATTCAATTCAGTTCATCTTTTATCCCGTTTTTCTCGACATACACGCAGCCTGTGGTCTAGCTATATCTAATGGGTGACTGAAATCAGCATGTCGCCTGCGCGGCAACGAACGCACAGATGGCGCAGCCGGTGCGCTTCCCATGGCGAGAATTTGGGGTCAGTCTCAGGCGAATCAACTGTTAAGCCTTTGCCTTATCTCGTGGTACCACAGCGGTGAACCACTGAGTGAGCGCAGCTGCAGTGCCTTTTAGCAGTGAATCACGTGGCATGACGTCACGCTTGCCACAGTTGATCTTCGCTCCGGAGGCTCAAGATCATGGTGGCGCAATGAATGACCTTGGTAGGCATGACGCAAGTTAGCTTTAGCCGAAATGTGATTCAGGTTAGGTTATGGCTTAGTTCTGTATCATTCGAAATGGAATGCTCTGACGAGATTGAAAGCTTCACTCTAACACGACAAAACTGTAGACAGGGCTACCCTTTCATTTTTGCCTGTGAGAGCGAATGGTTTTTCTTTCTTCGTAACAATATACGGACTATTCTAGGAAAGCTTGTGCATGATAACAGCGATAAAAACGTTGTAAAAGTGGTGCTTGAGAAGTGGGAGAAGATGGGGACGAAGCATTCAGTGCTCTCACTACTTCTCAATGGATTTAACTCCCCGAGCAACTCTCTAGGCCCGATTCGAAGTAGGTCATGCATGCATTCTGGCTAGGAGTTCAGAAGCAGTTATGCTCGAGAAGACATGAACTGCCACTCAGAAGAACGTTCTTTTTTTTTTTCGCACCCAAACCTTGTCCCGTACAGGACGTCTTCTAGCGGACAAAAGAAGACAAGGCAGCTTCACGGTTCCCAATAAGAAATGCACCGCACATGTGCGACAGGCCTAGAAACTGTATTTTTTATTAGATGTTGCGTTTTCGCGCTTTCACTTCTGATGTGTGCCGTGTTGGAGAACTTCTACTTTTCTTTCACCACTTCATGGGTGGCGTCAGAATCTTTACTTTTAGCTTTAAAGTGCTGCACTCTGTGCGCAGAAAATGTGGTGTGGGAACTTATCCGTCCGTAAAGGCAAACTGTGGATGTTTCATGGAGAACTCTTTCACGGGAGAAGAGATAAAATTGATGTTAGTAGGTTTTCCGAGCATATACACCCGTCACTTCTGAAATAAAAGTACTGATGTATAGGTTTGAGCCATTTTTTTCTTCCGGTACGAACGTCAGCAAACTGGGCTGCTGTTTTCCATAGTTGAGAAATCTTAGCATAGGCGTTTGCTGCCTGACTTTGAATAACCATTGACGTGCCTCCTCACGGCTTTCTATATGTGTCACGCACTACCATTACAGTATAGTAGAGTATTTCTGACGACTATCGTGCAAATAAAATTTGAAATGCAGTCATAGTACACTAAGAAGATATATATAAAAAAGAGCAGTCTTTCAACTATCGCGAGGACGGAAGATGGCGGCCGCGACTGCACACTTTTCGGCAGTGGCTTGGTTTTTTTTTATGTGCCCATTCGCACATGTGTGCACGATGTCATTCGTCTAGTTCTTGATCTTCTTCCCCCAACCTAATTAAACACCTCCGTTTCATAACAAGTCGAGAGCGCAACTGCTAACATCACTAGCCTGATCTCTACGTCACTTAGAAGTGTGACAGCTTGGGCTAGTTGGTTTGGCATGACGGCAGTTATAGCGCGAGAACAAAACGACGACACAGAGACAAGAAGGACACAAAACGTCACGACACAAAGAGGCACTTCGAACGTGGGAAGCGCCACAGCCCAACTATAGCGACACTTGGTGAAAAAAGGGATTGGTAGAGGTGAGGGGTACATGCGCTGAGGAGGCGAGAATCGCCAAAAATTGCACTGTGCGTCATATTGTCCGTGGACGCAATGCGCTAGAACCAAGCCGCATTCAGCTTTGCTGAAAAAACAATTCATTGGACGAGTAAAATGCAGACGCTGTAGGTTTTAGTCAACACTTGATAAACCTCGCTTAAGTGGCTTACTTGTTTTCTAAACAATGAAAGGCTCCGAAAATGATAAATGATGCGGTGAGTGACTCTGGCGGTGGTACCTGGCATGATGCCACGACAGTGTCGCTCACCACATTGTTTATCATCATCGTTAGTATTTTTATTTATCACTTCATGATAAATATTACCCTACCAACCTTCAGTTTACCCCATCTCCTGTGAGCTCGTTTCTTTTCGTGCCAGCAAACATGTTAATCGAGGAGGCCCTTCAGCTTCCCTAGATCTTATTTTCTCAGGACTCAAAGTTCCTCTCATATCAGGTGACGTTTGTTTCATCATCTAACACAACTTGCTGCTATTTTGGGCTATGTTTTCCGTCTTTTGGTACTCAATCTTTTGTTATAACTAACTATCCCTCAACAGCGGCTGCTTGTCCTTGACGTCAAGTGCACTACCCAGGTCTATATTTCTTTTTTGCTTATTGTCCGCTAAAACATAGGCTATCCTTCCTTGTTCTCTGACCTTTTCTGCTATTTTCCAATCTCTTAACATGAGGCTTACCTTTTTATAACTTCCAAAGCACACTGCCTGGTCTTTCACTGTATTCTCGAATTTCTTGGTCATGCTGCTAGACAGTAGCCAGTGTATTTAGATCCCTGTGACGACAGTTTGTACTGAACTTGATAGCAAACATGGAGCAAACATAGCAAACATAGTAGAAACTTCACGCGCAGCTTGTGCCTCATGTGTCATACCAGCAACGAAAGCTAAATTCTGCCCTCTTACGAAAAAAGTGTGCTTATCAGAAGTACTGCAGCATCTGTTGGACAAAGTAGTCTGGCACTTCTGTGAAGCCGTCTTGCGCAAAAATTATATATGTGAAACAAGGCTGTGATACGGTAATGATGCTATACCTTTTGGATCACAACTAAACGTATCATAAGTAATCTAAAGTATTTTCAATGCTATCGCGATTTGAATGCACGTAATCCAAAATTTTACGCCTGGTGGAGTCAGTACGACCAATCGCATGATCTGAAGGGTGTTTTTTACGTTTACTTTGTCTCCATATGTAACCCATGGCCTGTCGGCGTATATAGTAACCCTGCTGTGTGATACCCCTTGAACAAAGATAGCTACGAGTCATTGCGGACGCTTCACGATCGAGTGGCGAAAGGTTTACTGGTTTTCGAATGCACATGTTGCACATGGCCTCATTTAGTTGATCTAAAATAAATATTTATATGAACAGCTTTTGACGTCACATTTGCTGGCACCGCCCGCACCTTGTGAGCATAGGCTTCGGAGCAGCTCAAAAAGCTCTGAAGTGGTCCAGAGAGGAAAAAAATACCTTTGATTTCAACTGATAGCGGTTCTGATTGGCGCCACCTTTTGCGGCGAGATGTTCTTAAATCATCAGCCGTTCATAGTAAGCGCATTTTATTACTTTGACAAAATGTGTTCTTTATGGTGTATTTCGAGTGAACCGACAATAGTTAGAATGTCGCACGTTTTCTCAATACTACAATTTATTGAAGTCAAAACGTAGCTTCAGTGGAAACGAATAATATCACCAATTTATGCGTGCACCTTAAATAAATAAACTTACAGAAAGTGCTACAAGACTTAAAGAGAGAGAGAGATAAATAGAGAGGAAAGGCAGGGAGGTTAACCAAGCTTGGCTCGAATGGCTACCCTACACTTGGGGTGGGGGAAAATGAGAATAATAAAACGGAAAGAGACAGAAAAGAAGAGGAATAAGAAAGAGAAGACTTTAAAAAAAAACCTCTGCAAGAGGTCATTCTGTATACAATTGGCAGCAAGTATAATACATTGTAAGTAAATGGGAAGCAGGGGGCAAACACTTCTGGAAAATAATGAATTCCGTACGGACAGGTTGGAGACAAGTCTTTACTTTCGATGATCTCGCACTGCTTGAAACAACATCAATTACAAAACTATCACCTTGTTCGATATCCCCGTGCGGGAAGGAGTACAAGATATTGGAATCGGCTCGTCCTCCATGTCAACAGATGCTGTCTTCTGCGGCATTCTTCGAGCGCGGCGCTGTACTTCGACGGTGAAGCTGAAATAGGATCCTGTCTGCTCGCTCTGACAGTACGTTGACAGCTGAAGACACTATAGTGTCGGAGAAATCCCGTTTGCGCTTTCGGACAAGTCGTCACTCACGGAGATGGTTCGTTGGTTGTGATACACTACACTTATTTTACAGCGAATAGTTATATGGCTATAGGTTCTGATGGATTTAGTCATTGGACAAAACAACGCCTGGAATAACAATTTTTGCAAGGAGCCTTGAATGATCATCACATTACGAGACAGTTGAGTATATATTTAGTGATAAGCGATCCCCGCTGAGTATCACTACACCGACAAAGAAGGAGTCGGCGATGGCTATGGATTCAGATGCTCAGGCTCTTTGAACTTCGACACCCCTGTTGGGTCTTTCACAAGTGTTGTAATGTATACGCAGCAGCACTTGCCCCTCCCCACCCTCTATACCACCAATGCCCCCTTAACCATTGTAATGACGCTCGGTGGTGGCGCTTGTTATTGATCGCTACACTCATTTGTCTCGTGACCTCGAGATCCCGCTGTCGCTTTTATAAGCACGTGACTTTTAGACTCGCTATAGAGCGAATGCGCGTTTTTCGCTAGAAGGAAGAAGAGTGAAAATTCAAAACGCATCAACGCGCAGAGGTGCGTGAGTGGGCACGAAAATTACGTGAAGTCGCAACCACGAAACGTGCAGCCACAATCTCTGGCTTCACTGGCTTCTATCTTTGCAGTAGTGGAAAGGCATTCGATATTTGGACCCAACCAACTTCTGGCAGAACTCACTCAACGTATGTTTATCCCTAGCCTCCCTTATGAGTGACTTCGGAGTTTGAGTCCTCCTCCTGCGCTCAAGGTTGCGCGTTTCAAGCTTGAAAAAGGTGACTGCAGTGAGTATAACCACCTGAGTTCAAAACTGACCCACGACATTGTTTCGAGTGCACGTTGAATAATTTCAACTGGACGAATAAATTGAATTTATACGCCTTATAAAAGTTACACAGTGATAAAACGGTGGCGCAGCCCCGAAATAGACATTTACGTTCTTTTTTTTTCTTTTTTTTCGTGTTCCCATTTCGACTGAAGACATACATATTTGAAGGACAACGAAGGAAATTCTGAAACTTGTCATTGCTTTCCATACGAATTAACTCACTTCTCGGGGATTTTTATTAAATACAGGTTTCTCGCAGTGTCATGCCGTTTACCGCATGTGAGATGTTTCGTGTAATTCATGATATAACCATTACTATTTAAACACTTGTTTATCCGGATACAACGTGAAGAAAGATGTCGAGTGTTTGCGCGTATATTTTCAGATATGAGAATACATTTTCAAGCTATGTACAGATATACACACGAATAAAAGTCTTGCCATTACTTATACATGCTGCTAGTCTATCTCAATGGTTCGAGCGAGAAATAGGCAGAATTTAACCCCTTTAGCCACGTTTGTTTTCAATATTAAAAAAACATTCCTGTTATTCATTCATATTTGGCTTTCTCTTCATGAGTTCGGGCACAGTCGTCATTTTTATCAAGTTTTCCCATTTAAAAAGGAAAACAGAGCTCACTGAGATGAGTGCTTTATTTGAGCGGACCTTTACCCAGCGGACATTATCTTCACTGCAGTACAATATCTTCACGACAATATCTGCACGACAATATCTTCATACTGCGGATTCCTCGATTCAGATCATAGCGTTGGTTATCATTGAAAATATTTGCGTACCAACTTGTCCTAATTGGGCCCGAAAGTTTCGAGCTCAATAAATGGCTCGTGTTGTTCACGCCTAAGGAAATCGGTGGAAACTTAAGTTCGCGACTCATACAGGGTCTTCAAACCTTCCCAGAGTTATGCTCACTAATAGGCGTAATTGAATTCAGGAAGAGGAGATTCCTGATCGGCTTAGCGTGCAGCCTGCCGTATCAGGAAACATGGTCATCCCTGGTGTTGGTAAACTCTTTGGAAAGACTTCGGCGTAACACCAGCATGCACGCTAATCCTTGTAAGGCCGCAGTGGGGACTGCGTGTGCCCGCATCAAAGGAGGTGTTTGTGTAGTTTAATTATTCGGTGTGATTTAGGGTGTTTATCCAACCTAATTGTATATATCGGGATTATGTTCTTACTAGGTCAGCACAGCACGGAGCAATCGCTTCTGTCTCTTTATGTAAGATCCAGGCTAGAGCGAATATCTTCGCAACAGTCATTCATCCGTGCTAATTATGATCATTAACCACTAATACATGCTACATTGTAAAAAAAACTTCTCACGTACAAGGACGTTCATTATTCGCAGAGAACAGTGAACTATATATGAACAGTGCAGTAGATAAAGATTACTAACTTCCCAATTATGATGATGATAAAAAAGTCTATCTTTCAAGATAACTTTCATTTTTTTAATAAGTGGGGTTTAACATCCCAAAACCACCATTTGATTATGAGAGACACCGTAGTGGAGGGCTTCGGAAATTTCGACCACCTGGCGTTCTTTAGCGTAGAGCACACAGGCCTACAGCATTCCCGCCTCCATCGAAAGTGTAGCCAGCCGCAGCCGGGATACAATCCGGCGACCTGCGGGTCAGAAGCTGAGTACCTTAGCCACTAGAGCACCGCGGCGGAACGTTCAGTACTTTATGTGTTGTACTTTTTCCTTTTCTAGCTTTATTGTTGAGGCACTGCTATAGCACGTAATAATATGACTAAACTGTTATTGCAAGTACATCGGCAATAATGTGTGTTGTAAATCGACGCCGCTTTTAGGATATCCTATACTTGTATGTTAGTGTAAGTGGACATGAGTTGTAAATTTAATACCAATACATATTTTAGTTATTGAAAACGTCACTGTTGATTACATAGTCTCAAAACTTCGTGTGGGCTTGCGAATATTGCCTCGTTTGAATAGCTGAATATTCATTTTAAAATTGGTTTCTCAGGTTTTTATATGCACGGTGCATGGTGCATTATGTGTGATCACTGATCAGACAATAGCCACGTGGATAATGCTTAGAGAAATAGGATGTGCCGTTTTAACGGCTGCACTATGAGCTTCGAATAATGAAAGGCAAGTAACCCACATTTTAAGCACATTAGCAACTGAGTATAGCGCAACGCACAAGAGTTGTACTGGGGACAGATTCACCTTCGAGAGTGATAGACGAAAAATTGCTTAGCCAGCTTAGATCTACAGAAAGTTAAACTGGCTTGCAAGACTGTATCATACGAAAAAAATGTAAGAATTGCACACAAGAAAATAAGAAGTGATATTCTGACATGACATTCATTTTATCAATTCAATGGTCATGTATTGGGGCGTTGTACGCCGAAGTTCTGCCATAATATGTCCTATTACCATACATACTACATTCGGAACGAGAGAAGTATTTTAGGGCCTGTATGTAACTGCAAGCTGCATGGTATTATTTCACTGTATTGATTTCATTAGATTAGTCTTGTTGCTTCGGTGCTTTAATCTAATCACGCACATCTTGAACTTTCAATAGGCTTTGCAAAACAGTAGATTGTGCCTCTTACAATTACACGTGTTCTTGAAGTGCTAACGGCGATGGGTGTGGCGACTTCTCCGCGTTCTAGTAAAGCTAACAGCCTGAGAGTTCAATTTGAATATATAGGTACTTTTCTGCTATATAGACTAAGCATTAAACTTCCTGTATACCAGAGAAGGCTATACACAGTGCACTACGCTACCACTTGACAAAGAAACACTCTTGACACGTGAGAAAAGTGCAAGAAAAGGCAAAAAAATCACAGCATATTCACGGAGTGAATGATGATTGGTGGGGCGCAGCGTTCGTCAGTCTGTCTGTCCATTCGTTCTTGCGTCCGCCTATCTGTGTGATTCTTGGTGCATCCGTCCGTTTGTTCATTCGTCTGTCTGTCCGTCCATCTCTTTTTGCGGCTATCACTCTGTCTGTCCATCCGTCCGTGCGCCTCTCTGTCTGTCCGTCCGTGCGTGTGTCAGTCCGTTCGTCCGTCCATATGTCTAGAGAAAACTCCAAGCACAGCCATCTTACATCTTTTCATCATGTATACATCATATACAAGTGCCCCCATCCAGAAGACCTTGTAAGAACCGCTATTTCGGGTATGTGCCACTGGTGGTTACGTACTACGAGGGACGCGCAAGCCACGCCATAAGGAGCTTCGCCCCTAAATTGAGTAAATACAGCACATGCTGTTTTCCCCTCCTGCAGTCTTCTTTTCGCATTCAGATTACATTTAGGATGCAGCCTCGTTAACTTATCAACACTGACCAGTTCTGGCAGCGTTTTCTTTCACTTTGCGTTTTATTGCGATATCAGTTAAATGGTCACTCTCGGCTGAATATTGCCGCCAGTGTCGGCATCGCTGTCACGCACCGTATATGTATACATATCTATATATACGAAAATGCAAGAAAAAAACTAACTCAGAAAATGACTCCGCCGCACGAAATCGAACGTGGGACCTCTGAATTGTGAGCACGAAGTGTTAACTTACTGAGTCCGCAAACGAGTTCCTCTTTCTACGTTCAAACGGCACGCTATTTCTATTTACCACCTAGCGCTGGTGACGAGCATCTTGGGGGAGCCATCGTGTTTTTAGCGTTACCAGCAAGATAGCGCAATGAACGCGCGTCACCACATCGTCACTGACGCTGTAACGCGTGCTCTCATCTCCCACGCGTACTTTGCCCCGCGGAGAGAGAGCAGCGTGGACGCTAACGCGCGCGCTTATCTCGCGGCGCGGACAATCGTACTTCTTGACTCACCTTGGCCTTTCATTGGAATGATTTTGTTGCAGTCACCGCGAGCGCAAAGGTCACTACGATTGTTTGACAGTCTCCTTTTGCGAAAAGGGTGCGCTTTTTAGACACAGCGGAGTAACAACCTGAGACGCTTATTCGCGTTATTCTATACCTTTGAGTACATTTTATGCGTCATTAGTGCGTAAGAAACGCGGGGCACGTTTCGATCTACTTGTCATTCTGGTCGTGACCTTCCAATACGTGGCTATCGCGTTCATTGCTTCACCTTCGCGGCAGAGCTGTAACTTTTATTTACGCTACCACCAGGCTCCATGCAATACCAAATAGACTATCCATACAAAGTGTGGAGATTACAGGCGATGGCGCCACCTGTCCTGCGAAAAGTGTAAAGAACCTTATAATGCTTTTGGAGCAGCGTCAGAAAACACTGGGCGCGTACATGGCAGCATCCTGCGGAACTCTCGCTGTCGCAGTATGCTCCCACGTGCCCGTGTGCGCCCACATGATCACATTGATAGTATGACTGCGTGTTTGAAGAAAGCAAAATAAAAGAAATCAATCAAGTTCATAGCACACGTTGACGAACGGTCGTAGCTTCTTGCACTTTTGTCATTTACCTTCCTGCATAGCTTTGCCTTTGGTCATTGATCTTCCTGCGTAGCTTTTCCTCTTGTCAATCATCTGCATAGCTTCGCCTCTTGTCCCTCAACTTCCTGCATAGCTTCGCCTCTTGTCCCTCAACTTCCTGCATAGCTTTGCCTCCCTTCATTCAGCTTCCTGCGAAGCTTTTCCTCTTGTAGTTAAACTTCCTGCATAGCTTAGCCTCTCGTGAATCACCTTTCTGCACAGCTTTGCCTCTTGTATTTCATCTTCCTGAATAGCTTTTCATCTTGTCATTCACCTTCCTGCATAGCATGCCTCTTGTCAATCATCTTCCTGCTTAACTTTGCCACCCTTCATTAACCTTCCTGAATACCTTTGCCTTTTGTCAGTCACCTTCATGCACACGTTTGCCTCTTGTCCTTTAACGTCCTGCATAGCTTTGCCTCTTGTCAATCGCCATCCTGCATACCTTTGTTTCAGGGTGCTCATAGTGGTACTAAAAGAAAGAGAATGCGCATAAAGCGTGCGGAAAATCACTGTAACTTCTGAAGAACTGTATAGCGGCTCTTAGGGGCCCAAGTCACGACCGTACCGACCACGCACATTAATATCAGTGTCACCGTCCATAAAAGTGAACCAATATCGCCGATACTTTTCAACGCACACTACATGCCACAATCAACATTGCACATTTTCAAAGACGATGCCACTGTTCCACGCACTGGCTGCCATGTGTGCTCACTTCTGGGAAATAAACAGTCAGCCAGCGTGAGAAATATTCGATCACGCAGTTAAACACAAACCTATAGATGCTCTTTGACACATACCACAGCAAATGCTGCCACTGTAAGATGAAGTTTAAGCTTTGAAGAAAAAAAAAACTTGCCCCTAATACCGCGTGAAGGTACCCCAACTCAGCTACCAGCAGGTGTGTTTTGCCAACCAGCACGTTGCGCGTGCGCCGGTGACGTCACGCTGTGACACACCCCTAGTAGAATTTCATTCATGACGCAGCTGTCCGAGTCCGTGACGACAGGATGTAACATCTCTCGATTTGTCGATATACGACACACATTCGTTTTGAATTTTCCCCTACTCTGTTTTGCAATGCAGCCGCATGCCGTGTCTCGCATGACTATTGTGCAAGGGTAGATGACAGCGGGTGATCAAAAAGCGCCAAATGTATCTTTACCTGAGTGGTTCTACGCCTTAGTGCTCACATTCCTCGTGCTTTGTAAAGAAATAAGTGGCCACGATATGATAGCGCTTGTAAGAGGGATAACAAAGGCGAGAAAAAGAACTACTGTCTTGCCCTTAAGCTTGGTTTGGTATAAAGGCCTTTTAAACTCATGAGTCAGTGCGTGTGCCTTCGTCACACGCGTCTTTCTTTTGAATCGTCCTTAAGCTCTGAAAAAACGTCTATACCTGTAACTTCGCTCATACTCAACGTGTTCTAAACATTTTCGCAGCCCCAAATAAACTAATTTAACGAAGCATTTTAATGATAACTTGGACAAGTATTGCACAAGCTCTTCAAGCTCCATAAAAAAAATTATAGGAACTAACTCAAGCAAAGCGATAACGGTCAGTTGTGGGCTGAGCCACGCGGAGTGGGCCCTAAGTTATGCTTCAATCATTTTTCACAGAAACCGTATTATTATACACACACGTTCAAGAAATGTTTCCGCTTCATTGACCGATTGGGATGAAGTGCTTGCGCGAAAAAAAAAGAAACGTACGTGGCCTGTAAAGCCGGATACCAACAAAAGCGATAATTATTGCCTTGGGAGCAACATACGTCCCTTCGACACACAAATAGAGGAGCTAGAATGTGCCCTACTCTCGCTCTATGGGCACTTCAACCAGGTATGCGCATGTTCTCAAACGCAAAACCACTCACTACAGTCGCTTTCCGTGATTAATTGCACCAATTATCACCGCAACCACGTGGAAAATGGCTCGCTAAATGCTCACTGGGTAATTTTCAGCGGCTATGTCATAAACACTAGCGAACCAGAGTTTCTGTACAGGTGCTTTTCTGGCGGAGAGGGGGGGGGGGGGGGTCGAATAGATATTGCAATGCAGTTCCTTTGCTCGACCATTAAGCGCGTATATCTCGGAGGTTCCACGCGTAGCTGCCGGCACTTCTCGACGGTCGAACGTACCACTCTCCGATTAACGATGTGCATGTTTACTGAATATGACGCAAGTAGGTGTGTTCTGCAGTGCAATATTCTTTATTCCTTTTTTTTTACCCGCTAGGCATTATTGAACAATCCCAGAGTCCTGGAAAGTCTTCGTGCGGGTCATTCTGCCTTTTCCCCTTTTTTTGTGCTACCACACTTTCACTATGAATTCACCTGTTAGAACGCTTTTGTATTTTCTACACTGTTCTTACTCTGTGTTCAGTTTAAGCACACATGCTCAACTGGAAGCAGGGCATGAGCGCGCGTAGCTGCCGGCACTTCCCACGTGGAAGTTCGCTACCACTCTCACGTGCAAAGCCCCAACAACAAAGCAAGTGAACAGTTGTTGCCGCATAGCCGCAGCAACATTTCCATATAATAAGAGTTCTAGGTACCAAAAAGACACCAAACGAGAGGCATAATGCTCAAACTAGTGGAGCAAAGTAGCCGTACATTGTTTTCGGGAGGTAAACACGACCATTTGCTCCTCACGCAAACTTTGCACCCTGGAGTGTAAGGGGCCATAACGACCGCATATTCTGCTCGACGGCTCTGAAAAGTGCTCTGATGCATCGTGGCAACGATTGGGTGCAATGGTGCTCGAACATAACTGAAAAAAAAAAAGTGAGAGTAGGCCGAAGACATTCGGAAAAGCGTTGTGACGTAGATTTGGTGTTTTTTTTTTACGACAGCAATGCGCTACAGAAGATGCTGGGGCACCTGAGAGGCTAACGCGCAGAAGCTATACACACAAAAATCAGAGAAACTAAGATTTTTTGTCTTGTCTGATTTTTTGTTTGTAGTTTGTATACCCTTCCGCGTTGTGCTTGAATTCACGTCCGGCAGCCACACATGATGAGGCAGACGCCTTTCTTCTGAGAAAATAGCGGGACAGAAACAATGCTTGGGAAGCGCCGTTTATCAAAACATTCTTTCTTCGGCAAACAACTCAGGACTGTGTGTTGGTGTTTGCATTAGCCTTCAAAAAAAGCTCCTTGTGCAGAGAAGAAAAAAAAAGATTTCTAACGAACTACACCTGAGCTTTTTTTTTCTAAAAAACAGAAATTGAGGGTGAAAGCGTTCATTCGTGCGATATAGTTTATCACTGGAAGGTTACTGTGAAACTATAGCAAAACAATCATATATCTGAAGCCTAATGTTAGATTTTTAAAGCAGTTGTTTCAGTCGCTGTTAGCATAAAATGAATTGACATTGCTCAACTTTATTTCATTGATTAGTGGATATGTGGGATTTAACATCCCAAAACCACCATATTATTATGAGAGGTGCCGTAGTGGAGGGCTCCGGAAATTTCGACCACCTGGTGCTGTTTAACGCGCACCCAAAGCTGAGTACACTAGCCTACAGCATTTCCGCCTCCATCGAAAATCTTATTTCAAGCCATCCAATTCGGTGGACGGCACGTCACATTTATTCTATGCTTGGTAGAGAAGTTCCTAAACTATCTTTAATGAATTAGTAACGCTTGCAGAGCATGATTCGAGTATCGCTTCCAAAATACATATAAGATTATCTGTTATTCTGGGGAGCTCCGTCATCTTGTAACAATTGTTTTGACCCCTCTAGAACGCAAACTGATTTGAAAAACGTGGCTCATTCCTCTTTTTCGGAATCGCGATAACACGAAAGTGAAACGTTTTTTCACAGACATAGTTGAGCGTTTTTTTTTGCATTATTTTCCGAATAAATGATAAGTGCAGCGAATAATTCCAATGTCAGGCAAAGAACGGCGACCTGCTTGAAACTTGCAGGACGCACCTCAAGCACAAAGAACGCATAAAACGAGCATACACAGCACTAGCGCCAACAATCTTCACAATTTTTACGTCTTCGTTTGTGAGCAGCGTGCTCCCGTCGTTAAGGCGGCTGCGAGCGAAGTGACATTTGCACTCTCTTTTGGCGCTGCAACTGCAAAGCAAGTTTGTGGTGGAAGCACAAGAGTCCGAACCCTGAAATAAGCGCATGCACGGGTAAGCGAACACGCCATTGGCCACTTCATCTGGGGGTGCTCGCGCAAGTGCGTAGCCAGAACTTTTTTTACGAAGGGAGGGGGTACCTCTTTGCTAAGACGACACGGTGGTGGCACCTACACGTCGCTTTGTGTTCTACACCTTATCACTTCTCAGACGGGCGCGCACGCCCGTCTCAGAGGTGCACGCTTCGTTTTTGAAGAAAATCGCCAGATGGCGCTCATGCATCACGTGTGACGTGACTTGATGCGCTCGTTTGCCTCCGCTGCACGCTCAAGGCACTCTAACGCAGCGCCTCCAGAATACCATTCACCAATTTTCTTGCGCATAACATCAAATAAATGTTTTGTTCACTCTCTCCACACGCAAGACTATCGTCTTTCGATGAGATTCGCAGATTAACATGAAGATACGGGGCCAATTTTTGTTCTCTGTACCATTGTGGGCAAAAATTTCGGGGGTGGGGGGCACTGGTTTGGTGTGCCACCGCCTGGCTACGACCCTGCATGCGTGCATATAGGAATGCGTGGGGTGACGCGAGGCGAAGACTTTAACAGCGCGAAACGCGCGCTTCTCACGTCATCACGCTACTGATGACAAAAACCCGCTGAGGTTGCTGAGCTATATGGTTCGCCATTGGTACAGGGCGTATATAAATTGCTCGCGGTTGACAAGCTGGAAAACGTATGCTCTATGGCCTAGTAGTTTGCGTGGCGCGCTGCGGAGCGAGTGGTCGCTGGTTCGACGTTCCTCTACGAAAATTTCAAAGACGAGAGTCTTTGGGATAATTAAACGCACAAATGTTGGTCTGTCTCTTTATTCATGCAGCCACTCGGTGGAAGCTGGACCCCCTTGCTGAATGAACATCCTTCTCTTTATGGTGTGGTGACTGCGTTCATAATTGTGAGCATTGTCGAATAGAAACAAGTATTACGCGTATTAGAGGTGCAACCTCAACATGTGAGCATGAGATAGTGTGTTCCTTCATTTAGAAAATACACAGGTACGTAATTTTAAAGACCGCAGTGCTGGCACTACACTGCGCTGACAATGCGGTGCTATGAACAAAAAGCGAGTGTTGCCTACACTTCGCTAAAACGAAAAGTTAGTGCCGCCTGCAGCGTCCTGAAGCACTTTCGTCTCTTCTTTGTCATGTGATAGTACGTATTTCACAACGTAATGCACATGACAAAAAAACGTCAGCGTAGCCGTGGGAAATCCCTCCACAAAACACTTTCGTGTTAAACACTTTCAGAAAACCTGAGCTGCGCCTTCAAGAGTAGAACACGATAGCGTAAGTCTAACTCATGCGCATCGCCTTCTTAACCGGAAGCCTCTCTTCTGTACTCGATGCATACCTCAATCTCCCTGCAAAAAAAAAGCGCCGCATATAGTCCTCTTTAGTAAGTCATGCCTCGTATTTTTCCGCGTTCCTTCGATAAGTCACTGCGACCTCCAACAAGGGTCACAACTAACACGTCTAAATCATACCTTCTTTCAAGTTACTTCCATTTCACCGGCTGGTGCTATACCCGTCACTTTATCAGCGGTGCACACTTTTCAAGAGGCGGAGCGTGTAATACATCTAGGCGATTCAAACCAGCACCAGAGCCGGACGCGCTTCCTAATAAGACATTTAGGCTTCTTGAACATTGATACGGAGACTGGAACTGCTTCCGTAGGCATAAATCGAATGATCAGCGGCGCGTTTGACCCCCACTTACTAGGACACTGCCTACAGCTTCTGCTTTTGCTTTTCTGAGGCTTCGCCAACAAGATTGCTTCGTCTTTCAGAAACGAGGAGCTGAGTCAGCGACTGCATAGAAAGTGGCGCGGAAGGTTTGTGTCCCTGATCGAGTGCCAGCGATGCTGAGGCCAGAAAGAGGCGTGGGTTGGCGGTTTACTCATGGCCGAGATCGTTCCGCTTCCGAGACTCGGTCTGTCTGTATATAGCTGTGCAGTAGGCCATGCCTCTTCTCTAGCCTCGGGAAATGAGACGGCCCAAGCGTAAGGACGGTACCCCCCCCCCCCCCCCCGCCTCGCTGGCATTCATAGCAGTGTGATAGCGCCTCCTCCTTTTCCGAACAGACGAAGACATACACAGTGAGGTGAATCGAGCACCCTTTCGGATTTGCGGCCCGCTAATTAGCTTTCTGTTCGTGCTGCCCAGTAGACGTGATGACCGAGTGGGCCTTATTTGTTTTCGCTTCCTTTTAGGTCATCTTAGGCACACCTATAAGCAAACTCTTCACGTGGAGGTAATAACTGGCAAAAGGCGAGCTCTCTGAGACCTTTACGAACGCACGATGATCTGCGTAATTTACGCAATTAATTAGTTATCTCAAGGAGAACTTGGTATTCATTCACGCGAGTTGTTTGAGTCATTCCGCAGAAATCAGATCCGCTGAGCAGCACAACACTAACCGTAGCATACGTGGCTATACAGCGCCAAGATCTAGTCTCGAATATTTGCTTTGTCATAAGCGTCACGCGTGTATTGCTTCCAGAGGTCGCCTGCGGCAGCCATAATCCAAGAGAGCCGCCATGCTGTTGTATGCATCACTCATCGCTATTGCATGGAATCAGGCCGTGAAGAAACTGTGTTTTCAGAGACGACATGAATGTTTGATAACGTTACCCTGACGTTTACCACGCGTACTCAGTCGTCTTAAGCTAACATAGAGGACGTCAGTATAGTGAGGAAGTGGGCACGTTATGGTTTTTTGGCACACTGTGATGCAGTCCTCAGGCAAACGTATATCGCTCATGAAAAACCAAAAACAGGGAGAAATCTGGGGCTGACAGCGCTTAGTCACGTTCAGCGTCGGAGCTGTTTTTTGTCTCTTGTGGACATTTACCAACTAGCACAGATAAGTCATTCAGTTCTTACATGGGACCCTACCCCGGGTGAAAAAACCTAAACAGCGTACGTACAGCAAACGTGTTTCAAAACTAGGGGAGCCGGCAGATATTCGTCACAAATGCAGTTCAGAACGTACAAAACACGAGGTATAAGCGCACAGGGCAACTTGCGGGTAGCTCGAAAGGTGGTGACCAAAACATTGTTTATAGACTATTAGTCCCAGTTAGTCACTGGTGCCTGAAGATGGCGGTCAGTTCACGACTGGAATTACCATAGTATTTTTCGGCAGTCTGGAGGGTTCCCCTCGCATTCCCAAAGAATGTGATCTTGGGTAGCCATTTGCAGCTGCAAAGTCGGCTGTTTGATTGCATGTCTTCTCGGTAAAGTTACACGGCCAATGAGGCCTCGGAAAAGAATTTGTTTCCATTTCCCTCCAGATTGTATAGCATGTTTCCTTGTGAGGTCTGTATGCGGGGTCGCATATGTTTTTGTGGCTCTCTCTGTAATAGGCTGTCATTTCATTATGCGTGGTGATCCCTTCTTGTGAGTAGTTCACCAACCCTGGAACCATCGACAAGCTGAAATCAATAACCTTGTTGTTTCGTTAATTGAGTTATTTGATCTTTGCACAGAACAGTCGTCCAACTATGATGCATTTTTTTTTCTTTCTCTGCGTTTTCTCATTCGCGGTGAAACAACTGCACCATCCATCTCATTCTACTGGCGTACGATCACAGCGGCGCTTCATTTGTAAGAGCAAAGTTGTTTAAGGAGGCATTAAATGCTTTGACGCGTACAATGTGTATAGAACTATCTTTATTTTGAAAATTCACGTTCTATCTTCATTGCAGTTACAGTGAAGGTTTTTAAGTTATTGGTAAGTTGTGACCAACCATTCAGAACTTCCCAGGTGGGTATGCACCACGGGAATTGGGTAATCTCAGCTACCGAGTACATGCTGGCGCTAACTTCAAACAAAAACTTTGCTCGGTGAAATGCATCACGTGAAACGCGCTAAACAAAAAAAAAAAATGAAGAGATAGAAAAAAGCGAAAAAAATTACCTGGGGCTTAGCTTCACTGTGTCAGGATATGAAGCTAAATAAAAGGACGGACGAATGGATGGACGAATGAAATTAACCGTTGCCAGATGGACGAACCAGTGAACCACGTATGGAAGAACCAGAAACGAATGGACGAACTATCGATGGACGGACGAATCACGGACAGACGGACGGACGGATGAACCATAGATGAATGGATGGACAAGTGGCCTAACGAGCAGGCGATCTTGCGCGAGTGAAGTGCCAGCCCACTAGTGATCCGTCACTGCAGGAGTTTCTACGCCTTCTCTAGTGTGCAAGTTGTGCGCCGTGTTCCTGTTGTCGCACAGCTTACGACGTCACATGGCATCGTCATAACTACTCACCGTAGGCCACGTGAACTGCTCAACCTCAGCCAGTGTAGCTTACGCTACAAAATAGTGAGGCGTGCATCAAGTGGCGCAAGGCTTGAAACAGAGAATCAGAGCGAGTAAGAAGCCTAACGTAACAGTCAATTGCGTAGAAATAATCTAACATCACTTAGCTGAACCAAGGAACAGCCTTAAAGCAGACTAGAAACAACCTGATACCATCTCCTTAAATACTAGGAAATGTATGAAAGTAATCTAGAAACAGTCTAGCATCATTTAGCTAAAGCCATCAAGAACCTGGAAGCTACCTCAACACAGGAGCATCAGCTACAGCTAAAGCCTAGTAGCAATCTAAAAGTAACGAGGTTAGACTTCGGGATAGTTCAGCTTCGATGTTTGAAACCTCGCTCGACTCAGTGGAAGTGTCGCAGTTCTTTTACGTTCTTGTTTCTTATATCCGTGCGTATTTATATCAACAGCACCTTGCAGGAGATATTTGCTCAGCTGTGCCAAGATGGCACAAGAATAAATACTTGCCTGACAATGAATAGCAAGAGATACACTGGCGTGTTTACGAAGCACACGAACCGGACAGAGTTTCGGTCGTGAACGTGGACAGCCGGAGGAAGGAGGACATGTAGTGATAGTGTGCACCCGCGTCTGAAGCAGCTCACGCATAAAACCCCGGCACAACAATGAAAGTTCCCTCAGCACTGCGGCCAATGCAGGGCTCGCGGCAGAGTGGGGTATAGCACAGTATACATACATATATGCACATGCCGGAAATGCTTGGGTCCAATGATACGTGACCGTTGTACGTCGAGCAACACTCGCCATTTCCTACGCGTGTACTCCGAGGACGAAGCATGGCTTCATTTGTTTGTTTGTTACTTCTTTTACGTTGATGTCTCACATACTTGTCGAAAAGAAAACGACCTTCTACCGAGGAAGCGAGTTCTGCCATTCCGACGGCGTTTTCGAGCTCTCTCTCACTGCTTCATCTGTCTGCGTGTTTGATGTAGGCACACGTTCTGGTTCGCTAGTCTGTCGTGTGTTTAAGGACAAGCAGTCCCTCTGCTCAAGTTTATCGCTATGTTTTGCTCTTTTTCGCCGTGGAGTTTGCGCGCCTACACTTTTTGTCCGCTGTAGGAAGTCCCACTGGTGATTTGGCTTCACATACAGAGTAAAAGTTTCTCGGTCGACTGAGTATTCGAGCTCATGTCTTCGCCACTCATGGCATTTATGACGTCCCAAGGTCCTACGCGCAACCTCGTCTACAAAGGGCCAACAGCGGAAGAACGTAGGAAACAAGTAACCGCAATGCGTAAACTGCGAATATGTTGTATAGCTTTGTTGCCTATAAGCTACAATATATTGCTGCATCGAAGAGGATGAAGGGAGTGGCTGGAAGAAGTGGAAGACACTTGACGTTTCCCGAGTGTCTTTTGTTGTGATGAGTCGGCTATTTTAATACCTACACACACAAACAAGTGACACTGAGGGACTCAGTGTTCATCATTATTTCTCTGTGTCTGCAGATATATGTTCTGCGCACTGCATTCTTGATGCAGCGGGTACTAACTATGAGGAAATGTGGTCTTATTGTACTTAAGTGCACAATATTTGATGATCGCCTGTTTCCGGGAGTATGTGTTGCTTGGTGTGATCAGGGTCATTGAAGCCCGCTAACTTTTATCTACAAAACCGATGTGGCCTTCTTTTTGTTCATAATTTTTCTATATCGCTACTTATTTGTGTAATAATAATAATAATAATAATAATAATAATAATATAATAATAATAATAATAATAATAATAATAATAATAATAAGAAGAAGAAGAAGAAGAAGAAGAAGAAGAAGAAGAAGAAGAAGAAGAAGAAGAAGAAGAAGAAGAAAGGTTTCTGTGCTGATCGACTACGTGAAGTAAATCTCTATCGCTCTATATGCCTGGCGAGTTGCTCACTATTGTCATTTTTTATTCTATTTCCTTGCACCTAATAGCTGCCGCGCATGCATGCTGAAGTGAACCTGCTAGTCGAAAAGCCGTGATGACCAGTTGGAAGCACTACACGCAATCACTTGAATACACCTTACGTGAGCCTGAACTGAAGCTTACTTGTTCAGACAGAGAATTCCGACGTCATTGTTCATTAGTCAGTGAAAGCCGATGAAGCGAAGAATTATTGTTCCCTAAATCACGCAAGCTGCAGTGCGTTCCCCGCCGCGGTGGTCTAGTGGCTAAGGTACTCGGCTGCTGACCCGCAGGTCGCGGGTTCGATTCCCGGCTGCGGCGGCTGCATTTCCGATGGAGGTGGAAATGTTGTAGGCCCGTGTGCTCAGATTTGGGCGCACGTCAAAGAACCCCAGGTGGTCGAAATTTCCGGAGCCCTCCACTACGGCGTCTCTCATAATCATATGGTGGTTTTGGGACGTTAAACCCCACAAATCAATCAAGCAGTGCGTAGTAGCACGAGTCACAATTTTTCAAGAATAACAGTTTCCGCTTGCCGTAGTTAATGTTGTGCTCGAGTAGTACAAAGTATCACAGCAATTATTTATTGAGATCTGTCATCAAACAGCTGCTTCGCGAAACGTGGCGTAACATGAGTTAGTTGCTCCATAACACGCGATGTTAATCAATTTACACCCTGGTGGCAGTTTATACAAGCTGCAAACGAGGCAATACCGAAGCGTGCCGGTTCCTCACCTTCCATTCTTTGCGAAAATGGATGTTCACGCACTCTTACTGAACGTCAAGATCCACTGCTTCGCGTGCCAAAACGACATTACGATTCCGCGCCAAGATGTAACAGCAGACTACATGTGGACTTTAATCATGCGGGGTATCTTGTACGCATGTGCCCGAAATAAAGCAGAAGGGCGTTGTTCTTTCGTTACTTTTTTTCCTCCTTTCGACTCATGGCCGTAATGGCTGTTAAAATAACACACACCCTCAAGCTGAACAGCGTTACTGTTTAACAGCTAAAATGTTGCGACACTGGACAGTATGTTTCGATAAGCTTACTTTTATTAGGTTCGAACCTGACCCGTTCGTAAGATTCGAGCAAGAAGACCAGTTTTTTTTTTTTCAAACATCCGTCCGCATCAAATAATCCGCATTCTTTATTGTGTCGCAGGAAATAACCGGTACATTTTGTGGCATAAGTAAGTACTGGAGTCTAAAATGCAGCAGCTCTGCCGTTATTCGTGATCTTGAGATCACAATGACTCACAGTTCTCGTAAGAACGTCGTCGAATTTCATCAGTGGTCCAAGTTTCTCAGCTAAAACCTCACAAGATTTTGATTGATTGATTGATATGTCGGGTTTAACGTCCCAAAACCACCATATGATTATGAGAGACGCCGTAGTGGAGGGCTCCGGAAATTTAGACCACCTGGGGTTCTCTAACGTGCACGCAAGTCTGAGCTACACGGGCCTACAACATTTCCGCCTCCATCGGAGATACAGTTGCCGCAGCCGGGATTCAATGCCACGACCCTGCGGGTCAGCAGCCGAGTACCTTAGCCACTAGACCACCACGGCAGGGCAACCTCACAGGAGGCAAGCTGTTCTTTTCTCAATTTCTGTTATCGTTCTTCTGATGAATTACCATAACTTGAACTGAGCCTGCAAAACGAGTTTTCCTCCTCGCTCCATTATTTGTTGATTTCACATATGTGCATCTGACAAAAATGCATGGGTCCATGGTTTGTGAGGAGATACATCCCCTAATTTTTTTTAGCAGCTGTTCAGTCATGGCTTGCTTTCAAGACAGGCTCTGGTTATCACGTTCAGATCCCATTTTACATTCTAATCACTTATTGCTGGTGCCACGATGTGATCTGTGTTCAGCGTTGCTTAGGTAGTACACATAACCTGGTCGTGTTCCGGTTTTGGTGGAAAAGAGATTGTTGCTGCTAGTGGTCCTCTGTATACGTGCCTCCTTTGAGTCTCCTCTCGTGGCCGTGTCGAGTATGCGCTGCAACCACAGTGTTAGGATCCTTTAGGTGATGACACTTTGCCCCCTGGCGCATCTAGATCGTGTTCGGCACTTCCGGTCTCTCTAGACCCCCCGCCGCAGTGCTTCCCACACAACTGCGGCCGGATCTTGTACTATAGACGACGAGGCATAGAGCACCGGTAAGAAACATGCTTGCCAGAAATATCGCATAGGCTATGGATTAAGGCTCCTACCCACTACGCGAAGTCGTGGTGGATCCATTCAATACCGTGGCGTGTATCGCGTGCATCCATTCCTTCAGTAAAGGTAGCAGGTATCTGTCGGTGGGATGGCGCACTTAGAAAAAAAAACATGTATCTGAACATATGTCACGTTGTCCGAGACAACTGTGGCGTTCGCCGCACGTCGCGTTCTTCGTTCAGCACTTGATAATTTGCATTTTCTACGAACCACTGCCTTGACACGGCAACGCATTTTTCGTTTTTAAATTGCTAGGTATTCGCCACTAAGCACGTTTTTTACACTGTATTATCTACTGTCATCATCTGACCGACGTGCGCGCACTGTTGTTGCTTTATCTGGTCGATCGCGTCTCACAGGAGTCCTCATCTAAAGTGTTTGTATAGAAACTGGCGTAAGAAAACAAACATTTTTTTCTTACACCAAGGTGTAGTACAAGGCGCCTGCCGACCTGAACCTGTCCACAAGGTGCGCATAAAGTCGGGACTTTACGAGTGACTATCGCTTGTAGGACGTGATACTGTACAAGACGGACCCGAGTATATAATCGTGGTAACACTTTTTCAGAGCGAGGCTAATGGCTCGCCCGCTCTGTGCAGGCAACGAAGATGATGCACGCTTTCACGGTCTGCGGGGAACAGGAAGTCTTAGAAAAAGAATACGTGGGTATTTCTTTTTTTTTTTTTGCTGATGGTAATGTGTAAAGTAGACCAGTCGCTCTTGTGCTAAACATTCCTGCTTTTCGTGGCAAATCTGTGTACTACTCGTCATTCCTATGGTGGCTGAGCGGTCGCGGCGCCAGAGTCTTCCCTAGTTAATATTAGGAAACTCTCTACCTGTAGGCCTTTGTAGGCCTTCACATCCCAGAACGCCCCTCGCAACTGTGGACGACGGATGTATTATATCTGAGAAACATATGGACGCGCTGTTCGCCATGGCCGTCGGCGAGTGTGAACACCTAATTTAATGGGAGAAGCTCCATAAGGTGTGGGTAGTTCGGCTCCTATATGTAGTATTCACCTCTAGTTTTAGTCCTTGAAATGTCCGCTCGATGGCGGTACTTGTATATGACGGATATATGACGAAAAGATGCGAGGTGGTGGTACTTGGAGTGTTCACTAGATGGACGTATGGACAGGAAGACATGACATACAGACAGGCACAGATGGGCGAACGGACCCATGAACAGACAGACAGACACAGACAGACAGAGAAACAGACTGACGTACGGATGGACGGATGGATGGACAGATGGATGAATGAATGGACGGATGGACGGATGGATGAACGGACGTGGCCAGCAGATGATTTACGGTTTGCCAATGAAACGCTTGGAAGCCTCGCCCCCCTCATCATCATTCACTCCGTGGATATGCTGGGACTTTTTTTATACCACGGCTGCAACTAAGGTGCTCGTCTGGCTGTGAACGAATTTCTCTCAGCCTCAAAAACCTTACAGTTGACGCGTTTTTGAATTTTAGTTTAGGACACAAGACGCAAATGTACAAATTATAATTCAAAAGAGTTTGTAATGCCCGTATGATGTGTGCAAGTTTTCTAATGTAGCGAACAAGAATATGGTGAAAATATTTACAGTGACAACCATCTTGACCACGTGGGAACGAGGTAAGAAACCACGCTTTTAACGTAGCTGTCAACGTAATTGTCATTGTATTTGTATTCACTCGTATTCGGTGTATTTGCAATCGACACACTGAAAAAGATGCGCACTTTGGCCGTCTCTTTTGGCTCACCGTATAACATCTCACTTTGTCACTCATTTATTGAAAAAAACTTGTTTTTTACGGTTTGCGGTGATGTGCTGTCTGTCTTTCTTACGTTTGAGTAATAAAAAACCATTGGAGAGCAAGTATCGATCAGGTGTGTCATCATGGCGGTTCAGCCCCAGAGATCGCTGCAACGCTTCGATGTCCCAAGAAAGCATTCGGCGGATCCAGATTGCCGTTCAGCAACGATCAAAGAAAACGCTTTCCGCGTCCTATCAGTATGTCTCCTTTTTACTTGCGCGGAACAAACAACTATCCCCTTGAGCAAGCAGCTGCCGAGAAAGACATTTTCCTGGTTAAATCGTTGTCGTTGGCCCTGCAACAAACATGTTTACTCAACCGAAGCAATAGGAACCAGATCAAATCGAATGCCTCAAACTGCCGAATCTCGACGTTCTCTTTTTTTTTTTGGTATCTCATAGAGAGCGAACGCCTAGAGTGTAAATAAGCAAACACATGGTGTTCGACTTGATATACTATCCGAGAAAACACTCTACGGCTTTCTTCAACAGTTGCTCGCCCTGGACTTCATCTAATGCTCTTTGATGCACTCCAGCAAAAAGGGAGCGCTGACGTATTCGTCATGCTCAAGGCAACACTTAATGCTGGACGCTTTTTTGTTGTTGTCGTATTTTGCATGTGCTTTGATTAGCACGCTGTTCTATTTAAAGGCACCACGCGTTGTAAATATGTTTGCTGTCTCCAAGTGCAGTGACCGGCATCTAAACATAGCCAGACCGGGAACGGAAGTCCCGTACTACACATTGGGAGGCAACCGGGACAGGCTATAAAAAGAAAGCAATAAAAAAAGTGTCAGCGATTCATTCGTCAGCTTCATTCGCGAAGAGACGTCCGCGATCATGTGTCTCTAGGCTCCGCATACAAATCTCATGTTACTTTGAAGCTCTCTACTATGGATCTTGAATAAAAGAAAAGCGGGCCGACGCATTTTTTAAAGCAGTTCTTCTCTAAAAGCAGTGGCGACGCTTCTTCAGATCCGATTACGCAATTCGGAAAAACAGCGTTTGCGAGCGCCCACGCATTTTTGCCGCTTGAGTCAAGTTTATGTTGATAGTTAAAGAAAGCACGGAGTTCACAACATCGCATAGAAATGATCAGGACGACGCACGACTACCAACTGAATATTTATTTGAAAGCTCAGAAGCATATCACTACATGGTGCAATATAATTACAAGAATAAATGTTCACGCAAATTCAGAATACGTAAGATCTTAACAAAAAAAGCCAAAAACGTCCTAAGCCGTCGGTTAAGTGGCCTGAAGGCAATCCACCTCCGTGCTGGATATAGCGCTACTGAAGCATATACTGATGCATGCACAAAACACCCATCTTCGTGATGTGAGCATCCGGTGTGCATACAGTTCTGTGGTTTTGAGTAAAAATCGATTTACTAGCGTGTCTCCTGTCGCCTTTGTACCTCTGGGTCATTGATATTTCGCGCCTTTTTTAGCTATTCACGAGCACTGGTGCAGTGTACTCTCAGAGTTTAGTGAAAACAATTTGATTCAGATTTACCTTAGATGCTAAAACCAGGATAGTACTATGCAGGGTTGCCGCAGAGGGGTCACATCGAATCATTTTGGACATGCAGAGTTTTTTAATTGTTGGATTGACTTTAAGCTCACTTTCATTATTGCATTTTACCTCTGTGTCTACGTATCTGTCATGCACTAGAATCTAACTCACTCGCTAAAGCTTATAGGCATGGCACCAAGCTACCTGAAGCACTCCTAAAGATGCATGATGTTCTGGAATCATCCCGTAAGTGACTTTTGAAAGAATAATCGCTATAACAGCCCTCTTTAGAGCTACACAAAGCTACAGTAGCATGACGTAGTTTGCTCGTGAAATTCAAAAGTCGTAACCGTATGTTTAGCTTTAACCTTAGTGGTCATCGTACATACATGGCATCTCGGTAGAAACACAGTGGTATAAGCGTGATTCATTGAAATCATTAATTATTTTTTTTTCGCCGGACCACTTGACAGCGGCCCTCTTGGCTCAACAGACACTCACGTTGCATTTATTTTATTGTTGTTTTATTATGCAATTGCACCTTAAACAGAAGATGGAGTGATTTTATATTGGTGAACGATAGTGCAGAGGCGTTCTGCAGAATAATAATGATCAAGGGAATATCCAAACTTTTTTAGGGGGGTTGGGCGCGGATCATTCAAACATAATTCAGATATGTGATCGTGGGTGCGTTTGTATGTGGGCGTGCATACATATGCAAGCAAAATAAAAAAAAATCGGGAGGGTTGAACCCCCACGCCTTGGCTGCTCCACTGTTCACGACATCTGTCAGTACTGTAGATCATGAGAAAGCTCAAACGCAACATATCAGACATGTGTATGAAATGACGCTAACCGACTAAATGATCGGTCAAGCATCCGCGACTTCGGGCGTGTGCCCCATGCAGTCCGCGCCACGTATACATTTCCGTAAAGAAGTAAATGAGCCGGAATAATGTTCCTTTCCGAAACGCAGTGTGTTTCACCGAAATATAAGGTCTAATGAACCAACTTCTTTTTCGTTTCCAGTTGACTGCGATCACCATAGTTTTGTTTATTGCTTGTTTCCCTTTTTACTGAATGTCGAAGAAGCCAATCGCGGTACAAATAGAGGGCCAGGATTTTTTTTTAAAGCTCTATCGCGTGCGCCTAACTATGAGCGAGATCGTACGGCTCAATTCACACAGAAACAATTAATAGATTCCATTTCTGTTTTGTTTTCTTATTTTTATCCCACCTCACGCTCCATATCACTCTCGAAACACTTTTGTTCATTTTTTCGCAACCGTGGCAATCAAATGAATCTTTAGCCTGAAACTGAAAAGCAATTTCACGACACCGGATGGTTCTCTCTGGAGCACGTCTAACGGACCGTCTGCAGCAAGTGAGGAGGAGATTTGTTTCGCGGGGACAGATTCATCTCTTCATCCATCTATACTCGCTCACCCAAACGAAATGGCCTCTCGTCGCCTCTCGTATGTACGCGGGTCACGCTATAGATCTTTGAGCCGTAAGTGTCCTCAAACTCATTTTCTTCGCAGCATCTGTTTTGAACGTCCGCTACCAAAAAGCGTATCTTGCGGGCAGATATTGTGCGTTGTATTTTTAGTTCGACGAGCAACGGTGGAAAATTAATTTTCGCCCAGTGAGTTAGAAAATTGATCGGGAGAGGAGTAGCGTCGAATGCGGCTTCGGTGAAGTTGCGCCAGAGTACGATCGTTGGCGTTAAAAGGAGAGCTGCTGGTGCACCTCGAGAGAAAGGGAGGATTGGAACTGTTAGCAGGCGGAAACGCAAGGTGAAGTTCATCGCGAGTTGTTATCCAAGGTCCTAAGCGGTAGCGCTAGCGCTGAAGCTGGCCAAGCCGCGAAGCTTCGGCAAACTGTGTTTAAGCTCTCCAATAACGTGCATATTGATAGAAGAAAAAATGTTAAAATAAAAGGCGCATACTATGAACGGGTAGGAGTGAAGAATTATTATGAATAGAAATTGTTAACGGACGTTGTTGTCTTCTTATGAAAGAATATGACCTTGCATTGGCAAAACTATTATTGTGACTTCGCCTCTGTCAACGTGCAGGGGCATGCGACCAGCCTTCATGGCCGAAAGGTTCAACTACAATCAGGGAATAATATGATTGACACGTGTGTCATTTACAGAAGAACCGTGGGAATAGCCGGCCAGTATTGAAGTGAGAGACGGGAAGGGGAATTGGAAGGTGGTGTCACATTGGGAAGTAAGTCCCCTCGAATTGATTGAGAACGCATATTGATTGAATGAGAATTGATTGAGAACGAATATATTTATTGGTTGTTTCCAGGAGGATTTAAAATGCGTTCAGAAACATTTAGAGCTTCTCATAAAGTAACCTGTCAAGAACAGCGTGCAATTTTATTATGAATGTTTTAAATTATTACAAAAGAGAGCTATTTTTACCAAATAAGTGTAGCCAGGGAGATTTGAATCTGGATTGGAGCATGGTATAGGGACGCAAGTGTGCGCCACAAAACGTTAGGCGAAATTGCGAACTTGCTATCCTTAGTATTATTAGGAAACGTTACTGTGCGCGTTGATTTAAGGAACTAATTAAATAAACACTCCTTGTTTCAAGAAATTTCGATGACTTGAACTATTTCATGCTACATCCTTGGAATTGACTTCTGGAAATCAGATTCAACCGACAAACTTTTTCAAAGTAGACGTGCCTCGAAACCTGACCTGCTTTTTTGGCCGGGTAAAGCGTGTGCCGGAAAGTAAAATCAATTAAAATATTAATTCATGAAGTTAGTGAATCCCCTACAAGGACACTAGACTACAGATTTCATTGATGCCCGACGCGTGGGTTATTATAGAATTTAATACTTTTTACTTTAATGAAACCTACTTCTTAAGTATTACGTCGCCTCGTCCTTGAAACGTTTTGTATAATTATGCCACAATGTCAAGAAGAGAGAGAGAAATAAATAAAAGGAATACCAAGAAAAAGCTATTTCACTAACTACTTGAAAAAGGTATCGCGTTTATGCGCTCACACTATTCTGTGAGAGGCTCTATCAGGTCCCTGATTAAAATCAGGGCAGATACACTCCCGAATTCTTGCATTTTTACTACTACTACACAAAGTAAAATAATAGCTGTAGTGCCTGTGTTTGAAGAAAAATATTTCTTTAACTTTAGTACTAACAATAGCTAAACATCTATTATAAAATCACTAATGTTCAGCTAGCGGTCATGCATGACAAAGCTGAATGGACGAGAAACACCGTGAGTTTTAAAATCATTCAAACATAAAGCAGAGCTTATTTGTCGGCGACCTAGGCCTGCTTTCAATAAAGGCTGTCACTGTACCCTCCTCAAAAGTACCATCTCAAAAGACACCCATCTCATGACCCCAGGCGGACCGATCTTTAGTTTGATGATAAGGATAAGCTTCTCGCCTTCCACGGCATATATTGGCTCACTACAAAAAACAAAGGGAGACACATCCACAACCCCACCCTAAACTAGATAGGTCCCAAGAAGTAGACTGGAGACGCTTACAAACGAGAACATATCAAAACCCAGTGCACCACAACCGCATATACCTCAGGCGATTCCGCCACGCTGGCTGTATCCTATGTAAACACGATGGCGCAGACATGGAGCACAATCTTTGGAAATGGCCACACACTACACGGCTCTTCAAATACCAAAACCAGGACCTCCTTGAGACGCGTTGGCTCGACGCTCTGGCTAGCTCATTCGAAGACGAAATCTGGGCCATCCAGCAGGTTCGCGGGAAGCGGCGGAAAGGCCATACCTTACCACGACCACCCGGGTGTCCTAGGTCTGGCAGCTAATCTGCTGGTTTTAAATAAAGTTTTGTTCATTCCATTTCATTGAGGGCATTGCGAGGTGAAGTCACTTCGGAATAGACAGTGCATAAACGCGAGATTCAGATAAGAATAAGCTTGTAGCACCCGAAAGGTTATCGCCTGACGCCTCTTGAGCTTTTTTGTGTGGTAGAAAAAGTACTCTTCTTTTTAAATAGAAGTGCTTTGAGAATTCACCACTATGGAAACGCTTGATCACTGAGAATGCCCCTGATGACTACGAATCTGCCCTCCAAACTCAGTTTTTGTTTCAGGAAGCGCGTTTACTTTTCATCGTAAGTTCTCAGAGCATAACGCGACCTTTATTTACTTCTCTAAGCCGGCTTTTCTGATGTTTACGCCCTACCTTGATTCTCTTGCATCTACTTTATGCTAATTTGATAATTTTTCATCATTGTGACTGACAAGATTTTGCATTTTCTCGCTTAACTACCCGGAGTCAGTACCTCCAAAGGTATGTTCAACAACAGCATATCGCCCATGAAGTACCGTGTTCTTTTTATTTTTTTTTGCCATCTACACAGTGAAGTTTTGCAATTTACATATTTGCTATTTCTTTGTCGTTTACAGGGTGCCTAGCTCTTTTTCGGTGGCTGTCGTCGAATGACCAGCGCGCTAATTGACTCGCTTGTGCAACACCGCCCCCCCCCCCCCTTCCTTCATTCCCATGTCAGCCTCCTCCTTCTTCTCACAACGAGAAACGCGCGTACTAATGACTGCACAGGCTCACAGATGAAGCAGAACAAGACCTCCTTCTGTATTCTCGATGTCTTCATCGGAGTCGACAAGGGAGCACGTAAGTCCCACAAGCGCTGGCACTCCGCCTAAGCACACTGAAGCCGAACGACAGCTTTTCATTCAATCTTATAAAATTACGCTTTTTAGTTTCAATGCTCGTGCGGTATTATGAGGCCTGACCGCAGTTAGGCGTCCACTGCAGAATTTCTTTATCGCAAGCTGAGGTCAATTTATTGCCTTGTGCATACATTTCTTCTTTATTTTTATAAGAACTAACAGACAACGCCAAGAAAGTATAAGGAACGATAATTGTGATGTAAACGTAAAGAAAAGATATAGGATGGAAAGATAGCATATCGTGGGCAGGAACCAAACTTGCGACCTTCAAATGACGCGTCTGGTGTAGAGCATCAGACGCGCTATTTGAAGGTCATAGGTTGAGTCCCTGCTGCGGCATGTTGTCTTTTCACGCAATATGGTTTCTTCACATTTACAATCTATTTACTATTATTAACATGCCCTATACTTTCCTTGAGAGTATTGTCTGCCACTTATTATTATTATTTTTTTCTAACAAAGAAAAAGGAGTCCTTGAATCTTCCATTTCTTTCCTTCCTTTGTTAGGCTTCCTTGTCTGTTTTCTTCTTATTCAGTTCGTTTCATTTTTTTTCGATCATATTATTTTTCAATGTCGCCGCTGCGTGTAGTGACGATACGCACTCGTAAATTAAAAAAAAATAAGATTTATAAGGTATCTCCGTTGTTCATCATAATCAGGTTTTAGTAGAGATATTGATGTCTGGGATTTTACGAACCAAGTACACAATATATTATTATGGAAGGTCGCAGTGGAGGGCTCCGGAAATTTCGACCACCTGTTATTCTCTAACGTACCCTAGCGTCAGACCACACACAGACAAATCCAGTCAAAACCTACCACCCGATCGGTATCGAACCGGCGAATTTTCGGTCAGCAGGGCCTTGAAGTAAATTCATTCGAAAGCGATGCGTTTATTAGCAGGCTGCTGTACGTCGTGCTACAATAGACTGTAGTTGAACATCGTTCATCGTCATAAAACTTGTCCGCCAGTTATCCACTTCTTAGGAACCGTAAGAAAATAGATGCGTTCGACAATTTAAGCTTTTTTGGACAATTCAAAAGTGCTCGTGAACACAGAGTGTTTTAAACTCGGTGATTTATTATCCATACCTCAACACGTAGAAAACTACACATAGACACTTTCTATTTGGTGGTACTCGTTTCATGTAATATACGGAAATTACAGGGGATGTAGGTTTTCGTTTTATTCTGTATCCGATTAGGTGCAATGTTGCTTCATGGTCACAAGACTTCGTTTTCTTTATTCGAGCATGGACGACTGACAGCCAAAACACGAAGATGTGAATGTAGTTTAGCAAATGTTAAATACGGTGAAAAAGTACGGTGAAAATACGGTGAAAAAATACGGTGAAAAACGTCGGGTCGTGAAATCTCAGCTAGGTGGCCTAGATTTGTTGAAATAATTGTGATTTGTCAAGGTTGCTATCACAGCGCCTTTCACGGGAACCAGCACGACGTACCACAAGTGGCCTGTTGCAACGCCGAATGATTGTGAATTCCCAGGAATAAAAAATGAGTGCTTTATACATTCTTGCGGAAACTCCCGCTGTTTGAAGTAAAAAAAAAAATTGTACTATCACTAATGTTGAATTTAGTGTCATACTAAAGCGAAGTGCTCAAGTATAATCGTTTGTTTTTGTTGTTCAATGCTTAGTTTTATGTGTTTACTAAAACAGTATGTACCTGTATTCAACGCAGTGACTGTTAAGTTGTCTGTACAGTCTTGAAGGTGCGTTGAAGGGGTGAAAGTGTGGGCACATTATTAGAAGAAACGCAAACTGCTAGTATTAAATTTCAATTTCGCTTCTTCAATAGGAGTGCAAAACGTGTACAAAATCAGTGAAAGTGATTTTCTCGATTGCGGGAGGCGAAGATGGTTCGTTGGTCGAGAGCCTCTGGTCAGGCCGGCTCGTAGGGGTGACAGACCTTTTTCAAGATTTGCAAGTGCACCACCTCTCTGCACTGCATATTTGAACAAGTAATGGCAGCACCTGTAGTGCTTCAAGCAAAGACGTGGTTCTAGTCGAACGTGCTGCGGCTTGTTTATTATGAGCGTTTATATGAAGAGAGTCGACTCAACATTTTCCTCGTCATTTTGTGAGCAAAGCACGTTTGAAGAGGCTATTTGCACTAAGCGACAAGCTGCCATTACCTGGGTTGCAACTTCATAGCAGGAAAGCTGACTTACAATTTCGAAAAGGGTCTATTTGCGAGCCTTCTAGACTACCAGTGGTACGTATACAAAGATGAGAAAGAGGTCGGTGAGGGGGGCTTGGCACAGCCTGCACCAGGGCATGAATTTCGTGAGATTGACGCGAGAGTATAGAAATTGGTATTGGACCACACGAGCTTTACTGTATGCGTAGAGATTTTGCCCGGAAGGGTAATGATGTGTGTGCAATCTATAATGTTGCTTAAATTCGTGATACGTCACCATACGATCACGTGTCGACCACATGATTTCCTGTTATTCATTCTGCGTTCCAAACTAGGTGGAGCTGTGGGCTCGGGAGGCAAAATCTCGAGCCTGACGGCGGGTGGCTTCGTTACCAGTGAATAAAGAGGGGGTTAGTGCCCGAATAAATTGAACAGTGGAATGTTTTGGGCTCCTATACAGAATTTGATTAGCTATTGAGTGAATGCTCCCTTGGGTATTAAAGGGAATAGTGGTTTTAGAACCACTAAACTTTTTTAATAAATGCATATATGGAGAGGTTGGTGCCAAGGAGTGGCTCCCACTACTCCTATTCTCTTGTACAACAGTGAACATTGCATATTAGATAACAAACTCAGGGCTATAGATAGGTACATAGCATAACATATTCGCACAGAGTCCAAGTTTTTTAGTACAGAAATCTGTCTACACCACACTGTGTATGTTGTGGCAGTGTTGGCTATGGCTAAGGCGATGGTCACCTCCACGGTCTCCTCTGAATTTGTTGTTGTGACTGAAGCTGTCGATACGTGTCGTCGTGCATATTTTACCACGGTGGCTGAAAAATCAATACGTCTCTGCATCTCGGCCATGCGCTGTTTTCTGGGTAGTTTTAAAGCCGGTGTGCAAGTCCTTGGACCGTGGAGATACGTGGGGTTAATATTCCGAGGAATTTTGAGATGTGCTTATTGAATGGAGGGTAAATTGGTTCAGGGAAGTAAGAAAGTGGTCTAACGAAGTACAGCGACCGGTCGTAGTGTGTGATAGTTAGGCATAGTTATAGCCATAAATAATCTCAAGTTATCTTCGTCGTGCGGTGTAGATGGAAACATCACTAAGGCGCTAAAGAATACAGTAAAGGTCTCAACCAAAATTCTACTCTATATTTTGCAGCAGTCTCTAGAAACTAGCATAATACCGTCTGACTGGAAGTTGGCAAAAGTAATACCAATATTCAAAAGTGGAAATAAAACCTCATGTGAAAATGACCATCCTACTTCGCTTACATGCATTTGTTGTAAAATGCTAGAAAACATCATCGCTTCGCATATTTACAGACATCTGGAATCCAATAATTTATTTTTCAAAAATCGACACGGTTTCCGAAAGGGTTTTTCGTGTGAGACTCAGCTGTTCGAACTAACCACAGATCTTCACGCTAATATGAACAATATTTATCAAACTGACTGCATGTTCCTAGACTATTCGAAGGATTTTGACTGGCTTGCACACTGTCGCCAGATATCGAAACTATCCGCCTTGAAGTTAGACTCCCGTACACTATCATGGCTTCGCAACTTTCTATCTAATCGGCAGCAACACACAACAGTCAACACTTTTTCTTGTCTACCTGATGCTTCTTCAGGTGTACCACAAGGCAGTGTTCTCGCACCATTACTTTTCCTCATATTCATAAATGATCTTCCGCAACATGTCTCTTCTTGCATCAGGGTATTCGCCGATGACTGCATTATTTACCGTCCGATCAATAACTTTAATGATCACCTGTCGCTTCAAAATGACCTCGATGTAATTAATGGTTGGTGTAGTACATGGCTCATGACTCTAAATGTCTCGAAATGCAAAGTCATGTAATTCACACGTAAATCTAGCAGATCCAAATTTTCATACAGCATTAATCAGTTCATTATATCGATTCCAACGGAATATCGGTACTAGGGCATTATACTTACACCTACTCTATTGTGGTTCGACCACATTAAAGCAATCTCTGCCAACGCTTCCAGATCATTTGGTTTCTTAAGACGTAATTTGAAAGCTGCACATTCAAGCATTCGCAAATTATCATTCTTAACCCTGGTTCGCCCTCAACAAGAATATGCCAGTTCGATCTGGTCTCCCCATCAAAAATACTTAATTGACACATTGAAAAAAATTCATAATAGGGCAAGCCACTTCATCGCCAATAACTACAGTCCCCATTCCAGTATATCGTATATAAAACGACAACTTTCACTTCCACTCTTGAACATCCGTCGTGACATTGCCTTGATTTCATTTTTTCATAAAATCACCCACTCCTCCCAAATCACCATTACTGGTCTGCACAAACCATATCTCACCTCACGTAGATTACGCAATCATCTCAGCTATTCCCGTATATATGGCTCTACAAACGCGTTCAACAAGTCGGCACTCCCACGTGCCATTATTCTCTAGAATAGTTCGCCTGATTACATTGTTGCCGAGACAAATAATGAAATATTCCGTCATATCTTATCGGTCCACTTCACAAATTTCACCGAGTAGATGCATTTTCGCAGCGCAAGGATGAATTTTGGGAACTTTTTCACACTACACCATCATCAAAGCAAATCTCTCGTATGCTACGTCAGATGAGCTATTTCTGACTGGCAGTTATCCCGCCTATCGCCTTTTTATCTTCCTCGCGCAGTAAATTCACTCCGCTGTATTACCGCTATAAAATGTATCGTTTTTTATCTTCATCGCGCATGGTATTAGTTTTTATTTAGTAAAACATGAACTCGTTTTAAGATTGTTGAAGTTGTGACGTCTAACCGCTCCCTTCTTGTGCTCAATAAGCGCACACTTTCACTAACTGTTTGCGTGCGTGCGTCATCTTTACATGTATATACTTATCTATAATGCTTTCTGTTTATTACATTGCAATTGGCATCTTTTCCTCAGCGTATTTTGCCAACTCTATAGGTAATATGTAACATGTTACTTAGTATCGCCCCAGCCTATACTGGGGGCCTGTAAAGGGACCCCTTGAAATAAATTAACAATCTTGTAGTGCGCGAAAAAGGGTTGGGCTTACACCATCTGCTCTAAAGTATGTATATATTGATATATATATTATATATATATATAATATATTATATTATATTATATATATATATATATATTGAGCTTGCATTCGCAGATAGGAAAACTGTAAGTGCTAGTGTGCGAGATAAGCCTGGTGCACGTGAGAGCTACTTTACAAGTACAGGATATATTTTTCCCATTTGACAAAAAATTTTCAAGTTCAATTGAAAAAAAAAAAGTTGTGTGAGAACCTGAAGTTGCCATAAATTCTGTAGTAAAGATTTTCGAGCACTTTCAAGACTGAACAATTTCATGTGCTCGGCAGTGAATACGAATTAAATGTTTTCGCGCATTGTGTCAAAAGCTCAATTCACACTCAGCACACGCTCACGGTAATGCGCCATTTTATGTTTGTGTTCACATTACTCGAAACACTTTGTTTCATTTCAAAGACGAACATTAGTGTTTTGCAATAAGTTCTCGGGATATATGCGATTGCTCAAAAAAAGATTTACAAAACCAATTTTTCCGGCCGCTCATATCCTACTTTGTGATGTTGTTCAAATTTTGCTTCCCGGTACTGTGCCTTTTAAGAAAATATACACCTAAGACACGGTCAGTACTTCATGTGCTATAATAATTGTGCAGGAATATGCTCGCGCGAAAGGCAATAAGTTTGGCGAGATATTTACGTGATTGGCCTCTCCTAAATGATATCATTCATTGTAGTAAAAGCTATGGGCAATCTCTACATTGAGTTCTTTGAGCACCTGGGGCCCCCATATTTTCTATTGCGTCTACGCCCAAAATTTACTGAGTCATTATGGTAGCATCACTTGCTTTTTAAAAGAAACCTGTTCTTAGGCATGTCAAAAAAAATACAGCATTTAATTTACCATTGCCATGAGGCATAAAGCGAATATTATAGATCACAATTATGAAGTGTGATCAGCAGAATTTTTGCCTTTTGAAAAAAAAAAAAGCAATGTTGCACCCTAAATGTCTTCAAATTTGTTTATCCTATGCAGGTTGCAACCGTTTATAAAACGTTACTCGTTGACATTTTCTCAGCGGTTCAATGCAGACGCAGTTTATAATTTGGGAATTTTCGACGCAGTGTGTGCCGCACCAAGCTGTCATCTCGTCGCTGTTCGATGCATCTGTCAAGTGTGTTTCTCTTGACATCGCGAATCGAGACAGTATATATCTATAACTTTGAGCACTTTAAAAAGGCGCATCTATGTCATACCGAATTTGTACTTTAAAAAAAAAGGTCGTGCGCTAACAATTTTTTAACATAATATATAAGTCATGATGCAGAAGCTATCATTAGAGAAGCCACCTGACCGACGGGAAAACAAACAAAAGACAAGTTCGATGCATTCTGTCCCGAATTTTAATCATTATAGTGCTTTAAAGAAATTTCAAACACCAACATTGTTTTAGAGGTAGTCACTGAGCTCTTAAAAACTGTTTACAAACAAAACACAATCCACGAATCCACTTACCGAGAAAGTCCCTTGCTCGTGGAGTGGGCACTCTTCGGAATACCGTATTCTCTTGGGCTCTCTTTACGGTCCTACTGACCTTGATCCAAAATGTTCCTCGCACGCGCTCGCTTCTTGATATATTTGTTTGTTTTTTCTTTCACTGAATCGCCACTGTTTCTGAATGTCTGCTGTTCGTCACTTGAGCAGCCACACACTGCCAATGCGTCTGTTGTTCACCGTGGCGGTATGGCGTAATGTTCTGCAAAAAATAAAAGAAAGAAAAAAAGTCACCACCTATACTAGAAAAAAAAAAACAAGCTTACAGTGCAAAATCTCTGCACTCGCACTTGGACAGAAAATAGCAGTGTTAGTCATCACGAAAGAATGAAAAACAAGGTGAACATCCCAAAATTTAAGGGCGAGATATTGCAATGAGTACATGGTAGGTGTTCTTCACTGCTGTATCAGCGATAAAACAATTACCCTAATTTATTGGTCTGAATTTTTGTACCTCGAGCTCTCTAAGCATTTTTCTTTCTTTTTGTGCTGAGCAATTTCTTGCTTCTTGCAAAATACACAGCATTGTTTTATCTCTCTTCAAATAATTTATTCTTGATAATAGTACCACTTAGATATATTGCGGTTGAATTGTACATTTTGTTTTGGCTATTTCTACGTGGACCAGTCTATTCTATTACGGCTTTTAGCTTGACACTGCCTTGTATAGCAGTTGCAGCTAAAAATATTCCCAAATGAATAAAAAATAAACAGGTGCACCGCTAACATCGCAACCCTAAAGCAGCTTTCGTGTTTCTCTCTCGGGCGGGAGAGGCAAAAATCAAACCAATTATGCGGTGAAATGGGACAGAGAGGTATCCGAAGCATCGAAACAGCGGCAAATGTTTTGACTGCACGCGATCTTATTCATCCACGGGCTTGGTAATACGAATTCCTCGCTTGATCTCTAGAACAAAATTCTCCATTTAACACCGTCTTGTTTTTACGGCTAGCAACAGGGTTAAGCCGAAGCTTCGTGTTCCAATAATAACACCAAGGGTAAAAAAAAAACTATCATGAGAATATAAGAGGCAGTTTCTATGGCAAGTACATCCCTATTCAATTGTCTGGCAACTCCTGCTTTCTTTTGCATACCATATCCGGTGAAAATTAAGGCGATGCCTCAATCCGACAGTCACAACGGTTTGAAGTAATCTCTAACCCATTCGCAATATTCTTTTTTTAATAACAGCCAAAATCCCAGGTTCAAAATACCGAACAACAACACAACACGTTAATGGAATCACGCAGCAATATTTACTTACGTCCCGTATCTCCGCAAATCCTCCTTTTCCCCACAGAACGCCGACTCAACGCGAAAATTTCAAATCCCCGCCAACTTTCTTCGTTCGGGCCAGAGAGTCAAAAAATTAAGTCAACAAGAGTGTGAAACGAGTTGACCGACAATCCCGTGTATCCAAACAGCGGCAGATCTTTTCGACTGCAGACAAATCCACTTTATCCACCGAAATAAAAAAAAATGCTTCGTCGTTAACCACAGGGTTGAGGTGGGGCACCGATGCTGACGACAACGGGACGCTCTGTTTCCAGCGAGCAATCAGCGCATCCGTCCGACGCGGGGTTCGAGCTCCAACTCCCGCCACGGGATGCCGACGCACTCAGGGTTCGAGAAGCGAGCGGCGCGCTCTTCTGCGGCGCGCGCATGCGCCGTTGCATTCCTGAACTCGGAGGAGGCTGAGGAGGAGACGAGGGGACGGGGAGGGTGTTGTAGCGGTGGGTGATGTCTGCAACAGCTTTTTCTTTTTTGTCAATACGTAGCGAAAGAGGAGAGTGTCTCCCGACCGAAAAGAGTACAGAGCACTCTCTCGTGCATAGTTTCGAGGACCACTGCTTTTGATATTGCCGCGAGCAGGAGAAAATAGATAAAGAAAAGAAAAACAAGCCCAGTGAAGTGTCCGCCGTGAAATTTACATTTCCTAAGTGGTCGACCCGTCCCGTCTTTACAAGCCCATCTTTTGTTCTCTTTTTTTTGAAGAGCATGAACAAAACTCTCCCAGCGAAGCATTATGTTACAATAGAAAGAAGGCAATGGTGACGGTCAGTGGCATACCGTAAAAGATCGTTCGCTGGTTTGAGCTCTTGATCGATTCGGCGGTTTTTTTTTTTTTTGGTGAGAAATGCGGCGGAATGTTTCTGCGGGAGTCAGGAGAAAGTGTCGAACAAAAGAGCGTCACGGGTGAGTCTGTGTCGATTCACTTCCTGCGAAGAAGCAGCACCAAAAAAAAAAAAAAGAAAAGACCAATAAGGATCTGGTCGAGCATGCAACACGCAGCGGAACCGAGCCTGTATAAAGGTAAAAGAATAACACAAATTGGGAAATGAAGCAAAATAAAACTGCAAGAGAAATCCAAGGCCTGCACTACATAAAAAATGGCTTTGGAAACTTATACTCGGTGTATCGTCCTTGAAAGCTAATGCAAATTAAAAGGTGGGGTCTGGAGGAGGGTGGAACTTTTTTATAGAGGCGAGAGCGTTTCGTTTCCCTCTAAGCTGTCTTTGAAAAAAAAAGCATCTCAGTTGAATGAAGCGGCGCAAAAACCAACATAATCAATGCCATCGATTACGTTGTATTATGACGCCATCTTGATATACGCCATTTGAAGTGATAACTACGTATCAGTGAGTCTCAATGCACAGATCGTAACGGCTTCGTGTCTTTCGTGTCCTTCTTGTTTCTGTGTCATCGTTTTGTTCGCGCATGCTGGTTTTAGAATTCCTCGTCCAACCAAAGACGGTTAAAAGCGCGGCATATATGGATGGGAAAGACGTTATGTTGTAGCTCCAAAGAAGGACCGAGGTCATGTAGATAAGAGGTTCAATATCTTTGAGATGACGAAGACAAGCCTGTAAGATTCCGACCCAGCAAATGCAGTTCATTTTGCGGCATCAGTCTTAGGACAGTGATTTGAAGCATGGAACTTGCTGCGTCGTGGCCTAATTTATTTATTTATTTATTTATTTATTAGTATACCCTCAAGACCCAGAGGGTGTTACAGAGGGGGTGGGTACAATATGAATGTGGCAAAAAAATATAATAACAACAGTGAAGGAAATACCACAAATAATAGTTAAAGACAAGAAAAACGAAAAACAAAAAACAGTGTGCAGTTACGCCATAATGTGTTTCGATATTATGGCCAGTAATACAGTTATACCATGGTAGTCACTCGTATATTGTACCTTGTTCTTTGCCTTTTTCGCTCGATGTTGGAGTTGATAATATCTGATTTGATGCACCAATGGCTCATGTGTACTGTTCCGCAGGGCCATTGCAATTCTGCAGTGCTGCGTTCGAGTTACAGCATATGACTTATTTGTGTGGTTGCTCTTGCACAATGTTTTGAAGGGCTCTCATATAAGTAGAGAGTAGTATAGACCAGAGGTGTCTCTAGTTTCCCTACTGGAAGTTTTATCCCTGTTTTCCTGGCGCTGCTCCTCCACATCATCATAACCTAAAAAGAAATCGTTAATACGCTACATTGGCCTGGATACGCTCATGCTAGACTATGGTGATGACGTTCATATCATTACCGAAGGGGGCTAGTGAATGACAAGCATGAATATTGCAAACGAACAGCTACGTGAGTTATATTCTTCAGCCATAGTCTGAAGATGCCATTATGTCTTCCAAATGGTCACGTTCAGGTTGTTTGTTTTGGTCACTTTCTTCAGTAGGCAAGATACTCTCTTGGTACGAGGCATACTTTTTTTTTCGCATCCATTGTGCGATCTTTCAACGTTATTCGTGGGTCTACAATGGAGTTGACAATGGTTGCCTGCCTAAAAGTTCTCTGGAACACTGTCACTCTAACTTACCTTCAAACCCACACGCTTGTCTTCAGCGTATGTGATGCACGGCTTGGGGCGTTAAAATATTTTCTATCGTTATTTCTTTATCTTCAAAACGATGTGAACTGCCCACGCAAGTTTCATAACATTGTTTCAGGTATATTACAGCTATTCAACCTTGATTTGCCCTTATCAGTCGTTTAATAATATCGTCTGTCAATAATGATTTCGTCATAACAATCGTCTGTGACATAATCGACAACGCATATCATCATTCACGAATAGACATTAAGTAAAGAATTACTCGGAATATTTATTTGAAAAGTATTCTGTTCGCCAGGCACTTTGTTTCACAACTTGAATAAAACTATTCGTTAAGGGATGTTTCAGGTGAATATCCAGATCTTTATAAAATACAGAACTGATTGATTGATATGTGAGGTTTAACGTCCCAAAACCACCATATGATTATGAGAGACGCTAAGGTACAGAACTTGTCTTAGAGGGGGGAATCTACTGTGCCGAAACTTCTAACGGACCTTAAGGTAACCCGAGATCACCTTTCATATGTAATTACGAGGTTGAACACTTCGAACATTTGCGTGCACTCGCTTCATATTTGTGTATATATATATATATATATATATATATATATATATATATATATATATATATATATATATATATATATATATATATATATATATTGTAACGCGGAGAAATAAGACAAAGAGACAACGCCTTTGCTGCAGGCCGGCTGTTCTTTATCTGCTTCCCCTCGTCGTCTTTCCGTCTCTCCCAGGTATGCGCCGAGCCACGATCGCCGCTTTGTCATCATTACACTCGGCCACGCTGCAGCTGGTCTACTCCTGTAAGAAAAACACAAACAATGTCACGTTTGCCGCCGTATGCAGTTCTTCATCCGCGACACATGCACCGCAAAGTTATTCCGTTTTCTCTTGTCTCTGCGCGTATCAGAAGCTGTGGATCGTACTCGCCAAGTGTTATCTCCCAAGCGCTCAGAAATAATGTAAGGGCCGTCGTACTTTGGGTGCAGTTTGTTTGAAGACGATGGCGCACCTCGCTGTAGCCACACCTCATCACCTACACTGTATTTCGGCGCGGGACGGTGGCGTCGGTCGTAGTATCGCTTTTGTGCCTGTTGAGCATGCACAATCCTCCTACGCGCCTCCACACGGATATCGCGACAAAGTCTCTGGCGTGCAGCGGAACGCCCTACTTTAACGGGAGTGTCCAAACCGAACGTAGCATTCAGTTGCGGGAGCTGACCATAGACAATCTCGTAGGGGCAAATTCCTGTGGAGCTGTGTGCCGCCGTGTTCACTGCGTACGCAGCTGCTTGGAGATGATCATCCCAGTCGGCCTCACCTCGTTTGTGATTCTTACAGTACGGTGCGAGTCTAGCCTGGATAGTCTGGTTCGACCTTTCGGTCAGTCCGTTCGCCTGCGGATGGTATGCCGACGCGAAGTGATGGTCCACTCCAGCTTGTTGTAGGTAAGTGCGGAGCTCGCGACTGCGAAAGGTGGTCGACCGGTCGGAGATCAACTTGTTAGGAAGACCGTGTCGCCATTCGAAGCGATCTTTCAGGAATCGGATGACATGGCTAGCAGCAAGCGAAGGCACGGCCGCGACCTCTACGAACTTGGACAAGTAGTCCACAGCGAGTATAATGTAACGATTGCCCGCTGTCGTCATTGGAAGAGGCCCGATGTGATCTATGCCCAACGTGTGGAAAATTGTCTCTGGAGGCTTGATCGGCGTAAGAAGTCCATGTCGAGCTCCAGGACGTCGTTTGTGTTGCTGACAAATCTCGCAACTGGCAACGTATGAACGCACGCTTTTATCCATTTTCGGCACCAAAAACGTTCTTGTGCCTTGCGTAAGGTGGCTCTGTAGCCAACATGGCCTCCTCGGGAGTGTCATGGATGGCGCGTAGTACGCTCGATCTTAAGGTGTCAGGAATGACCAGGAGATGACACTCGGTGCTTTTATCGGCCCAGTGACGCCGATACAGCGTTCCATTACGTAAGACAAACTTGGCATTGCGTCCCGCATCGCCAATGGAGTCTATAACGGATGCGAGTCTTCCATCGGCTTGCTGAGCCTTGGTCACGTCCTGTTGAGAAAACAGGATCCAGGTTTCTCGATTTCGTGTGGAGAACTCCTCGATCGGATTTCGCGATAAAGCGTCCGCAAGCTGATTTTGTGCTCCAGCACGGTGACGGATGTCGTACGTATAGTCTTGGAGCCGAACAATCCATCGGGCAACTTGTGCTTGAGGTGCTGCTTCTGGAACATCCACGCAATCGCGGAGTTGTCTGTTACTACCGTGAAGTGTCGGCCAAACAAGTAGTGGCGGAACTTTTCATCCACACTCATACTACAGCCAAACACTCCAGTTCATTCGAATGATAATGCCGTTCTGCGTCCGATAGTTTACGACTGGCGTAGCAGATGACGTGCCCACGCCCACTCGAGTCACGTTGAAGTAAAACCGCCCCCAGGCCAATCTGACTCGCATCAGTATGGACTTCTGTCATCCAATCTTCATTAAAGTGGCAGAGCACCGGGCTATGTGTAAGCTGGTGTTTGAGGGTTTGGAAGGCGTTATCCTGCAAAGGACCCCACTGAAATTGGGCGTTTTTCTTCAGTAAGTCCGTGAGTGGAGCAGCAGTTGACGCAAAGCTCGGTACAAACTTGCGCAAGTATGACGCCATTCCTAGGAATACCTGGAGCTGTTTTATAGATGTTGGTGCAGGGTATTTGGCAACGGCGTCTATGCGTTCAGGCAAGGGTCGTACGCCATTATGAGATATCTGATAACCAAGATAAGATATTGTCGTCAACCCAAACTGGCACTTCTCGCGGTTAAGTCGAAAGCCGGTGTTGTATAGCCTCTGCAGAACCGTGTCGAGATTTTGTAGATGTTGTTTTTCTGTTTCCCCGATGACTAGAACGTCATCGAGGTACACGACGCAGGCACGGTCTATCAGTGTGCCTAACACTGGGTTCATGGCACGCTGAAAGGTGCTTGGAGCAGTTCGCAGACCGAACGGCATCCGATTAAACTCGTACAAGCCAGATGGTGTTCGGAAGGCCGTCTTAAACTTATCTTCTTCAGCCACGTTGATCTGCCAATACCCTGCTTTTAAATCTAGCGACGAAAAGAACCTCGCTTTTCGTACGGCGTCAATAGCGTCGTCAATGCGTGGCAGCGGGTACGAGTCTGGTATGGTGTGCTTGTTCAGCTCTCGGTAGTCAACACAGAATCGGAGATTGCCGTCCTTTTTACGGACTAGGACAACAGGTGCTGCCCACGGGCTAGAAGATGGCCTGATTATGCTTGCGGCAAGCATTTCTTGCACCTGCTGGTCAATTAATATCCGCTCTCGTTCGGCATATCTACGTAACGGTATGGACACCGGCGGATGATTGTCGGTAGTAATATGGTGCACTAGCACGCTAGTTCCGGGAAGCTGAGTAGTAGTATCAGCGAAGAGCGATGCGTGCCTCTCGAGTATTGCGGGAAGTGTAAGTGGCGTCGTCAGCTCACCTTGGGATTGCGCCGGAGGCACACTTGGAGCCACAGGATGGAGGTTGACGGTACTTCCTTCCACCGTGAGGCGCACTTCCCCGGAGAGCAGGTAGTCGGCCCTAAAACCATGTCTGTGGGCAGGTCGTCGAAGACGGGCACCGAGGACAAAAACTTGCTGCCGGCCTCGGTGTGAGTGCAGGTTTAGGGCACCGACCGGTAGTACGTCGCCCCCGAGACCCCGCAGTGGTGGCTCAGTCCAAGGCTGGAGAGGTTCGGAGGCGTGGCGGCGAAGCAACGCCGTACGTTGAGCTCCGGTATCAACGAGAGCTGTCAGTTCTCCGATGCCGTCGACGCGGACCTTGAGGGTTGGAAGTGGGCGTGATTGATATTGCATCGCTTGAGGTTGGCTTTGTGGGCAGCTTTATACCCATGCCCGATGCGGCCACACGTATAGCATCCGCGTCTCGGTGAAGCTGGCTCCTTTGGGCCAACTGCAGCCGCCCGGCGATGAGACGTGTCCTGCAACTCCATTGCCTGGCGTACGAAAGTGGAGATGTGGACTGGGTGGTTGTAGGCGGACAAGACGGCTGCGTGCGTCGAGTCATGGATCCCGTCGATGATGTACTGCCTGGCTGCGGAGGAGGTCCACTGTATATCGCAAGCTTGTAAAAGGTCCAGCTTGTCGTAGATGTAAGTCGCGACGTCCTCGGTTGCACCTTGCCGGCGTGACCGCATGGTCATGAAACGGTCGTCGTAAGCGCTCGGAAGCGGCGCAAACGCGGACATCAGGGCCGCGCTCCATGTTTGCCATGTAGCGTATGTACTGCCTTGGAAACGATGCCACGCTTGGGCAGATCCTCGCAAACGTCCTTCAGCGACCGACTTCTTAATCGTGTCGCTCCACGAGTATTTAAGGGCAACCGAGTTTATCACGCTTACCCAGTTGGTAGGGTCATCCTTGAATCCATGAAAATATGGAATTTCGTTCTCGTTGAACGATCCAAAAGAGGCGCAGCCAAACCCGGATGTCTTGAGCTCTTGGGCGAACAGAGAGAAGCCTCGAGAAATGGCCTCGCTGCAGTCATGATGCGGTGCCGCCGTGGAGGCTTGGACGCCGTCCGTGATCGGTGGGGAGTTCGAGAGCACTCGTCCACTTCGAAGTGTAGTGGACGCAGGGATATCGGGGTCAGTAGTTCGCGGCTGCGCCATTGTAACGCGGAGAAATAAGACAAAGAGACAACGCCTTTGCTGCAGGCCGGCTGTTCTTTATCTGCTTCCCCCTCGTCGTCTTCCGTCTCTCCCAGGTATGCGCCGAGCACGATCGCCGCTTTGTCATCATTACAATATATATATATATATGTGTGTGTGTGTGTGTGTGTGTGTGTGTGTGTGTGTGTGTGTGTGTGTGTGTGTGTGTGTGTGTGTCGTACCACAAACAACATGGATAGAAATGGAAATCGTAATATTGTTCAACAATTTTGAGAATCTAATCCAATTTTTTTCGGTTCGTGAACAACATACTTCATCGTTTCGGATGACAATTATTCAATATCTAACGGGTAGCAATTAAATCTCCCTAAGGCTGCCAATAATTAATTTTCAAGCTGTGCACTCTCGTCAGCAACTTTCGTTTTGTAACGCTGAGAAGCTGTGGCAGATTCGGGTATAATTTAGCCGGGTAATACGAATCGGGGATTGAAATCTTGTGCTTCGTATACTTCTTCGTGATATCTTTTTGTCCTAATACTGAGTTAATATATTACTTTCAAGCACGAGATGAAATAACGGGAGGGGACCAATAGCAAATTACTCATTTTAACACAGAAACTTGAGATTTAAAAAACTTTGTAATTGGTTACTGCCAAGAGTGGTATTGAGCGCACGACTAATTGAAACGAGTACACGCACATAATTCGTTCGAAGATTATAAAGTTCATAATTATTAACGACCTTCGATTATTTCTCTCATTTTTCTAGTTTTTTTTCCCTCGTGACACACTCTTGACTTCTCTATTCCATCGTTTCTGCTCTACAACAGCGATATTTTCGTCCCCAGTTGCTGTGTGCAAGCAGACATTCTTTTCAAAACGTTTGAGACTTACTACCATCGCATTTCCTAAAACCTACTTTGCTCACTATAATAAAGAGAAATTCAGAGATAAAAGACTGCAGTAGCAGTAGTTCTAAAATACGGGCTATAATAAAGCTTTTTGTTGAACTATTTGGTGCAGGCTTACTGCAAGTAGGCGCGGGCCATAAAGGAAAAAAAAAAAAGAGAACAGAACGGGCGTCTTTCCTGTTCTGTCGTTATTTTTCTTCCTTCATGTTACCCGTCCTTTTGTATTTCAGTAAATGCGGGCTATCGGAGGCATGCTGCCTGCCCGCACATCAGAAATAACAGTAGCGTCCCATTCCGGCGTAAATAAACAGCTCGCAACAACCCAGGCAAGTAATCGACGAAAAAAAAAATGGCAGCATATCCACGGAGTGAATGATGGAGAGTGGGGCGAAGCATCCGTCCGTCCATGCGTCCGTCTGTGTGACCGTCCGTGCGTCCATTCGCCTGTCTGTGCGTGCGTCCGTTCGTGCGTCCGCACGTCCATCTGTGCGTCCGTCCTACGTTCGTCCATGCATCCACCCCTGCGTCCGTCCATGCGTTCATTCGTCGGTGCAGCCATCCGTGAGTCCGTCCATGCATCTGTCTATGTGTCCGTTCGTCCATCTATTCAACACTCCAAGTACCACCATCTCGCATCTTTTCATCATATATTCCTCATTAGAGTTACTGTATATGCTACCTTTAGGTAGCAAAGTTGCGCCACTGTTTTCTGGGCGCCGCTCGCTCCGCCTACAGGACTTCAGCGCCCCTATTCGCCGAGTGCCATCACGTGGTCATAAGTGGTTCAAATGAACTGCGGAGAAGCCAACGCTACGATGATTCCGGGCAGATCAAGCGTGGTTAACATCGGTTGCTGTTTCACATCAACTGTCGTGAGTCGTGATTGTTATACGAGCGCCATAGAGAGCCGTGCGTAGTATGGGCGTCGCACAGGCACTCTCGATCGCTATTCAGCTCGATTCAGTTGAAGGCGATACAACTGCACCTGGCTCCCTCACACAGTTAACGGATGAGTCCGACATGATGAAAGAATATTTTCCCTAACTGCTGGTTCGATTGCATTCAAAAGTGCCAAAATAATTTCATATTTGTAAACGGGAAAAACAGCGGAAGGGGCGAAGCTTGTGTAACCAACCATAAATATGTATCTCACTGGTTCAACGAGCTACGCACTTTTTTTATTATTACATACCAAGAACGTAAGCATCATATCAAGGCTTCTAGGTGTGACCGGAGCAACCGAGTTTCACTCATACCTAAAAATTTAAAGAAAGTGAAAAAATAAATAAGGCAGCGCTAGTACCATAATCGCTCAAAATTGAGAGCTTATGTAGCACTCTAAAGCACGAGCATTGCTCCTACGCGGGTGGTGAGTGGCTTTCCCGCAAGACATTTGAACCCAAGATGGCGTACCTTTGCGAAACTCTGCTACCTAAAGGTAGCATGTATAGTAACTCTGTTCCTCATATAGAAGCACCGCCATCCAGCGGACATTCCAAGGACTAAACGAGAGGTGGCACACGCACACTTTCTTACGGCCTGCGCTTCGTGTCTACTTCCCACCTCTAACCACCTCGAGTTCATGGTATATACTAGTTCACTGTATCCTTGGCACTGTGGCCCAACACTCGCTAAACCTTTCTAAAACCAAGGAGGTTATGCCCAGCGAGTATAACGTAGCAACCCTTTCTTATCAGATAGCGCTCAATGTACATGCCAATGGCTGCTAAGGAGGAATGAGAGACAGGAAAATTCGGCTTTTAGTTAACGTGCACACTGCGAATTTTTATTGTTCAACAACGCACAGAAAAATCTCTCACCGCACCACCTGGGAGGTCAAAATGTAAGACTCGTTACACACTACGACTACTACTACAACTAGGAGGGACGAATTTGTGCCGCTATAAGGAGCGTCGCCCCTAACAAATATTTGGTCTCCCCGCCCACCAACGCTAATGCAGTTGTGGTGGTATCTTAGGTGTAAGTCATCGCAACTAGCTCCGCCCACTCGGCCCATGTTTCTGCAGCAGTTAGAGCTACATGAAGAAAGCCGATATTTTAGAGCATCCCGGCGGCGTAAGGGTTACATAAAAATAGTGTCTGCGTTTTTGTACTACACCCTGAAGAAACCACTCCAAGGCAAGACTGATGGTCCTTTAAAATATTCATGATGTTTTATATCGGTTTTGCAACGTGCACCCGTGCACTCACGTTAGAAGCACAATTTACTGCACATAACACGTGCCAGACGTAACATCACTGTGCCAGACTATGATATATCATCTAGGCACAGGACCTGCTCCAGTTCACCCGAGGAAATGCAGAACCAGTGAACGAGAACAAACTTAACCACGCGAATGCATAGCGCTAGCATATGGCAAATAAGAAAAGGATGACGCAATGCCAAACACGAGGTGTACACAACGAACGGCGAAAGTGCAACGCCACCCACTAACCAGGTCTTCGCAGATGACATGCAACAGCCATAACCACCGAATGGCACAGGCAGGAAGCGCAGTGAAGGGCCCAGAAGTAATGACTTCCGGCCAGTTCACGCAAAGTACCGAAGCGAAAACAAATAGGACATTAGAGAAGGCCGTCCGAAAACAGACGCACTGAGCCTAACTCCAGAACATGTGTACCGACTCTCAGCAGACACGCAAGCGCGTGTGGCACAATCTCATTCGTTCCGCAGGCGCGCAGGCTTGGACTTCACTGGAAAAGTGGCGATGCCGTGATGCAACGATACGAAAGAGCAACATGGCTCGGCCCCGATAGGGCAGTATGCGCGCTTTTTAACCACGACCGGACACGCAGATATTGACCCCGTCAAAACCCATCCCACTAAATGACCTGAGGCACTTGCTCCATGCCACACGCACACCTAACTAAACAGCAGCTGTTCTTCTGAGCGTTTAGAAATCGTTCTAACATCTGAACTTATTTCTCTCTCTTACCGACTGCATTCTTGATGGTCATTAACCTAGCAGTACTCTTCAAGACCAATCATTTCTACGAGTTTTAGCAGACGTCGAGAATGAGCCATGAACACAACACAGTACCAAACGATGACATTAACCGAACTTTTGAAACCTTAATGGCAAGCGGACGTCAAGTAAACCTATTTACTTTGACTGCTTGTAGCTGCATGTATCAGATTCGCGAAGTACGTAAGCACTTGAATAAAAAAAAGTCTCCATGGAGAACTCTGGCTTCGATAATGTAGGAACGCCCAGTGTGATTACTAGAGAGCAGATTGTAGGCAAATGCCTATTTTTTTCTTGCCTTCCTATCACGACACTTTGATATATGAGCATAAATTAGAGGTTGAGAAGAGCTTGTATACTGTTTTATAGTGCCTACAAATGTCTATTTTTGACGTTTGTGCCTAAAATCCTGCAAGTGCCTCTAAAGGCATTTTTTCAAAATTGGTGCTTATATGAACAATCTTAACCTCGAATTTTGCTTTCTTGCATAGCTGAAGACCGGTATTCATGTTACCGGGCAAAACTGAGCTTTCGAAACTCTACTGAGTGCCAGCTATGCTCCATTCTTTTCAGCACTCGTGTCAAGGCTACAAGGCAATCCAGCCAATAGGGAGGCCAGTTAGCTTCTATAAATGCGTTCATATCCCCGGCGTCTGCTCGCAGGCGTAGGGAACAGGAGGTGCATCTGTGCAGCCACAGGACGACGGGAAACAAATGCGAAATCATGGAGTGTCATCAGGGGAAAGTAGAGTATAGATAAAAGAAAGATGTCCACACGGTTTTTGTTTTGATCGCCATTTGCTTCTTCAACCGGCACATAACTAGGTCACATGAGAACTTTTACATTGGCACTGGAAGTTCTTGCGTGCTCAATGGATAGCTTTGCAGCAGTATAATTTTTAATTTGTTCATTACGAGCTCGAAACCCATGACTATGAGAAGGTGAGCTTGAAACATTTGCTACTCGCTTGCTGTAGACGTCGTAATCCAAATTTCTTCCGTGCCCTCTTCGGTATTGGAGCAATTTGAAGCCGGAAGTTCACTCGACGCATACACATACACACCCCATGCGCCCGCAAGGTTACATTCGCATAACATGCACATGCCAGGTCGTGCACGCAAGCAGTGTTGGGTCGTTTTGGCATTCTCTGTATTGAAGTATGTGGGATGAATTCCTCAATGAGCGCATGTTTGGAAGGGCAGGCGAGGATCATGTATCCTTACCATGATACACAGTGTCGCACCGCTGGAACTTCTATAAGGGACGATGTTAAAAAAAGTCAAGTGTTGTGAATGCTAGCACCACCCGATGCGAGAACGGCGAGAACAAAGAGAAAGAGAGAGAGATAAAGATGCAAGGAAAGGCAGGGAGGTTAACCAGACGCACAACCGGTTTGCTACCCTGCACTGGGGAAGAGATGAAGGGGAGAAAAAAGGTTGCAGAAAGATGAGAAGGTACACACAATCACGAGCACACTCGGGGAGCACACTCAGTCTGCAGGCGGTCGCTCAGGTTTGTTGACTTGAGGTAAAGTAGCAGTGCTTTAGTCGCTTTTTGCGCAACTGAGGCAGATGCCCAAGGTCCTAGTATCTTCTGCACACAAAATGGTCCGGGGTCAAGTTGATTCAAAACCATCCGGAACTGGCATCGCTGTGTGTCGTAGCAAGCGCAGCTGCACAGGACGTGTTCGATGGTCTCTTCAGCTCTGCAGTAGTCGCATGTAGGAGTGTCTGCCATACCAATGCGAAAGGAGTACACCTTTGTGAATGCAACACCCAACCAAAGGCGGCATAACAGTGTGGCATCGGAGCGGGAAAGTTGTGATGGTAGCTTTATCTTGAGCGAAGTATCCAGTTCATAAAATTGACAACTTTGGAAGCTGGTAGACGACCAGAACGTGCGTGTATGATCTCGAGCCAGCAGGTAAAGTTGTCTTGCTGCATCATTCCTTGATAGAGGAATCGGGACTACACGGGTTTCTTCATGGGCTGAGCGGGCTGCATCATCGGCTAATTGATTTCCGGTAATACCGATATGTCCAGGCAGCCATTGATATACAATATCATGCCCTCGTGCTAGAGCTTCATGATGGCAATGTCTTATTTCTTGTACCAATTGTTCATGACTCCTCCTACGCATGGCAGACTGCAGACTCTGAGCGCTGCCTTCGAATCACAGAATATGACCCGTTTTCCTGGACGTTCTTGAAAGAGATATTGTAAAGCAGCCCTTATAGCAGCAAGCTCTCATGCCGTAGATGTAGTCATATGCGACAACTTAAATTTGATTGCCATTGCTACAGCCGGAATTACAGCGGCACCTGATGAGCTGCTGGACGAGACGGACCCATCAGTGTATATCTGCGTTCGGTCCTACTACAACTCATGTAATATTAGCAGCGTTGCTTGCTTCAATGCTACTGTGGAGTGATTGCGAGAACAAAAACGCAAACTAAATGGGGGCACATGAGCCTCGCATCTCGCCTGATACGAAGCTTTGAAAAATAATAAAAGAATTGGCCCCGTATCTGCATGTTAATCTGCAAATGTTATCGAAAGATGATAGTCTTGCGTGTAGAGAGAATAAACAAAACATTTATTTGATGTTCTGCGCAAGACACTCGGTGAATGGTATTCTGGAGGCGCTGAGTTATATTGCATCGAGCGTACAGCGGATGCGAACAAGCGCATCAAGTCACGTCCTACGTGAGACATGAGCACCATCTGGCAGTTTTTTTTTTTTTTGAAAACGAAGTGCGTGGTTCTGAGACGGGTGTGCGCGCCCGTCTCAGAGGTGATAAGGTGTAGAGGGCAAGGCGATGGGTAGGTGTCACCACCGTCTCGTTTTAGCAAAGCATTTGAAACACTCACCTTTTCGTGGAAGCTTTGCATGGTCAGCGCAGCGTGATAAGCGCCACGGTTCTTAAAATTACCTATGTATGACTTTTCTAGTAAAAGACTCAAGTGCATAATATACGTGTTGTTATGGTGCCCCAGACATGCGCAAAATTTGCTTTTCAATTGACAATTGCACAAGTATGAACGCTAAATCTTAAGCAACATTGGTGGGTGCTGCCGATGGGGTTGGCCGTTTCAAATACCTGATACAGTTAAGTGTGGACAAACAGGCAAAGGTACAGACAGACAGAAGGACATACCAAAATTTTTGCGTCGAAGGTCCCCAAGAAAGACTATCGCGTTTAAAAACTTGCATAGGTCCATTCACATGTTTCATTATTTTTATCAATCTTCATACTTCTATTCAGGCAATAGATAGCACAAATTACACATTACGCCTCGAAATATTCTCGCAGTGTCACGTACTACTTTGACGTACGCAGATTCATCCCTTGTAGATGTCCCTTCCAACATGCTGGGCGCACGCCTTGAGATGAAGGTTACGTGGTGTTTGGTCTGACATTTCACCTCCTTCTGGCCCGCGTAGCATTGCAAATCTTGGCAGATCAGATCGTGAGCGCCACTTGCATGCATTCCTCTTGCCTGTGCGAAATTCTCTTGTGTGGTAAAGGGCCCTTTAAGGTGTCCACATCCCAAAGAGAAAGGAACCCTGTGCGGTTATACCAAGTCAATACAAAGCAAAAAACCCTTCTGGCCTATTGGCGTTCTATTTGCTTCTGTGTGGCCTTTCTCAGCCATACCGATAACAAAGAGACACAGGAGCATGCTAATTTGACGGTGGACGCTTAACTCAACATGCTGGGTTAGAAAAGGAGAGACCGTATTCTGCAATCCCTGCGGGGAAAAATGCATGGCTACGCTGAACTGTTAACACGTTTACCACAGCATAAATTAAAATATTCCTGTTTGCTTTCCTGAGGTAGACACAGATCCCAGACGTATTTTTTCAAACATTTGAATTTTGTGTAAGTTTATTGGGCCTATTTTCAGAGACTAAAGCAGTAATTTGCTTGCCTATAATTTTGGCGCCCCAAAACCAGGTTTTTTACTGCCTATATTTCCGGCTTCTAGTAAGGAGCGCTGCAAAACTTGACTGTAGGTTCGTTTCTTGACGTTAGCCAGCAACTAACAGGACAGAAGCGCTGGAGAAGCGACATGTTCTTCTCCTGAATACCTTGAACATATATACCGTGAAAAAGTGTTAGTTTTGAGAAATATGACCATGCCATTGACGACTTTTTTTACACAGTAAAATATAGCACCAACTGCGATACCCCATGTGAAATCATGTCAATGAACAGCCCTGTGTAACTGTATATTCGTTTTTTTTCTTGGTTTGTTTGCGCTACACTCTCAGTCATGCTCAACCAGCAAGCTCACTCTCGCACTGGCATTCTCAATGCCAGTGCATTGAGAATGCCTCTCGCACTCGCATTGAGTGCACTCTCGCACTGGCATTCTCAATGACTTTTGAGAAAACCCAAGCGCTTATGGGTAATTAGTGCCTTTATTCGCGGTGATCTCTAATTTACGTGAAACGTGTACCTTCGGTTGTGGACCAGTGCTTATCGATCATGACAGTTGACCTGCCCATCGTGCGATAAAAGTCCGGCCGAAGCGTCAGCATTTAGATATAATCGAATGCTGAAGGCACATGTGCTTTGATTTCGGTTCACGTTTTTTCGCGGAGCTCTCCGTTACGCCATTTTTTCGTCTCATAGCATGGTTTTGGAACGTAAAACCACTATAATTATTACAACTATAATCATTTAATATACACGCATCTAATCAGCTCCTGATGTTTGCAACCTTCACGCATGTTCGACGAAATCAGAAATAAAAAAAATTATTTACCACCTTCCAGTATCCGGTTTATTTATATTTAGTAAAATATACAAACGGAGCGTTACTAGGATAATTACGGAAGTCCATATTTGGGCATTATTTCTGGAACAGGATTTATCCAGTTAATAAAAGGTCCACCGATTACTCATACGCTGAAATGGGCGGGAGTAGAAACACGTGCGCCAAATCGTTCTCTCACATATTTTCTTCGAGCATAGATTCTTGTTTTTCTTTTTTGGCTTGCACGTGGTGTCAATTAATTGCTAAAGATTACTGCAGTCACTGCCTCTGCTGTAACCTGCAAAGTTCCCACGAGACTCCAAGGTCATGCAGGGACATCGTGTTCAATGCCAGAGCGGCCGAAGGAATTTTACCCTTTCCCCAAAAGGGAGCCATGCCTCCTTCGAGGGAAATGTCCTTTTTTTCTTTCCACAGCTCGTGGACGTTGTCACGCTGCCTTTATATAGAACGGCGCCGTGACGTCGCCTTGTCAAGGCAGTTGCCCCTACTTTTTTGCGCTGCATGCTTCGAGGTGGATTGCTTCGCGTGAGCGAATACCCGATGCAGTTACGAGATCGATTGCTTCGGGAAAAGTTTTGTTACCTGTACTGTGGTGCCATCTGGTGGGCACCAGGTTAGCCACGTGCCAGGAATCTATACGTGGCCATGGAAGACAAAGTCAGAGGTCTTCGAAATGGGGCAACATTGTCTTATTTACTCACTGATATATTATCAGCGCAAACAGGCGTTCAGAGTAGCGGGTATGCAAAACCAGACTAGAGATAATACTGTGTTAGCCATAAGATTATACAGTCAATTGCAGTCACTGGTTTAGCCATAACAATCAATAATTTATATATACGTGTCGGCAAAGGGTATATGGAGGTATGGATGTATTTATATATGTGTGTATGGCTTTGTGCGTGTTCTTGTGGTCGTGTAGTGATCAATTGGTCATTTACCTAAATGCTCATCCATAAGTATCGGTATAAAACGCCGGCCGCAGCTGACGCATTTCAATGAAGTAGAAGTGCTAGGGGAATGGCCCTTGTCTCTTAATTTAGGGAATGTTTTGTTGCTAATAAGTACCGCAGCCCTCCTCCGTGGTATCTCTCATAATCGTATCGTGATTTTGGGACGTTAAACCCCAACAGTTATTATGACTGCCTCCGCAGAAAAACCTCGTTTCTTACACTGGGGACATTTATATTATCTTCGTGTGTAACCTCATGAACTGTAGTGTAATTAGTCCTAAGACAGTAGAAGTCGACCCGTAATCGGTGTCAGTTAACACTATTATGACTTTCTCGGCCGGCGTGTTAGACGCAGCTATACGTGCAAGCGCATCAGTTGACCTCACTTTTGTTCTGTTATTTTGCTCCCTTTTCTCCTTCCGACTTGTGGGGTAGCAAACCACATTCAACCTGAGCAACCTTCCTGCCTTTCCCTTGGTTTTTTTTTCCTCTCTCTTTCCCGTGTCGGTGCTTGATCACGCATGAGTTAAGGAACGGTCCTTATCGTTTGGTGTATAATGGTGATTCTGTGTGTCCTCTTCATTTCGAGAACCTATATTTCTTTCTGAGAACTGTTACCGCCATTTGAGGATTTACCTTGTTTTCGAAGACTAGCCATGATCAATCTTGCGCATGTTTTTTTTTTTCAACTCTGCGTGCCCGGTGTTCGATCGGTCCGCGCCACGTAATGCACTTAACCGTGTGAGATAGTATTTGCTATCGTTGCGAACAAAGCATGGGCAGCAGTCTCTAAACTTTTATCGCGCGCGTTCTCTAACGTGTACGTATTCGAGAGCGCTCGTTTCATTTTGCCGATCAGGATGCCGTAGATAGGCTCGGTTAGTTAACAGTACAACCGGTCTGGCACTCGGCAAATAAGTAAGGAGGAAAACGGAACTTGTTTAAATTGGAGCAAAGAAGTTTGCTTTGGCCAGCTTGATTTAGTTTAACGCACTTCGTACGACAAAAAAATAAAGTTATATGAGGATGGCAAAAATAATGAATCCGTGATAAAGTTGGTAAATATTTGTGTCTGTAAACACATCGCCGAATCCATAATAAATGAAAGATAGGGAAAAATTAACTATACGAACAGCTGGAACTTATTACGGTGGTCGTGTAAGACAAACTTGGTTTTATGCAGCATTTATCACTCAAGAATGCCTCTACTGAAACTGAAGAAGAGATAGATAGATAGATAGATAGATAGATAGATAGATAGATAGATAGATAGATAGATAGATAGATAGATAGATAGATAGATAGATAGATAGATGGATAGATATACCGACAGTCAGACAGACAGACAGACAGATAGACAGATAGAAACATAGATAAATAAATAGATAGATAGATGGATAGATGGATAGATAGATGGATAGATAGATAGATGGATAGATAGATAGATGGATAGATAGATAGATGGATAGATGGATAGGTAGATAGATAGATAGATAGATAGATAGTTAGTAAGATAGATAGATAGAAAGAAAGATAGATAGATAGATAGATAGATAGATAGATAGATAGATAGATAGATAGATAGATAGATAGATAGATAGATAGATAGATAGATAGATAGATAGATAGATGTATAGATGGATAGATGCATAGACTAATAGGTAGATAGATAGATAGATAGATAGTTAGATAGATAGATAGATGGATAGATGGATAGATGGATAGATGGATAGATAGATAGATAGATAGATTGGTGGATAGATAGATAGATAGATAGATAGATAGATAGATAGATAGATAGATAGATAGATAGATAGATAGATAGATAGATAGATAGATAGATAGATAGATAGATAGATAGATAGATAGATAGATAGAATCACCGAGGGAAGAGAGCTGGTTGTTATCCAGCCCCCTTGCGGGCCGTTCTCACGTTGGAAAAAGCCAGCAAGTTCTTGCCCATGGCATCATAGGCCCCTTGGATTGCGTGAGGCTAACGGTGACGCTTCGTTCTGAAAACAACACAGATTTTCGAGGAAATATGAATGATTAATAAACCCTCCTGTTGCACCCCCGTCACAACCATTTGAACGAATCGGCATGGACTTGCTTGGGCCCTTCCCGAAGTCACATGATGGCAACCGCTGGATCGTAGTCACTACTGGCTATTTACAAGGTACTGCGACACGAAAGCTCTACAACTAGGCACCGCCGATGAGATTGCGTATTTTTTCATGAACAACATCGTCCTCCGCCATGGAGCGCCAACAGTTCTTATCACTGACCGTGGAACCGCCTTTACAGCCTAATTGTTACAGGACATCATAAGACTCAGCGGAACAGCTCATCGCAAATCGACCGCATACCATCCACAAACCAATGGTCTGACGGAGAGATTAAACAAGACGCTCGCTGACATGCTATCCACGTATGTCAACCGCGATCACAAAAACTGGGATGAAATTTTGCCATACGTAACGTTCGCTTACAACACTGCGGTTCAAGAGACTACAGGTTTCACTCCTTTCCGGTTGCTTCACGGCCGAGAAGCAATTGCGATGCTTGATTCCATGCTCTTGCCTGACATGACCTATATTCTTCCTGATGCGAACGACTTTATCCGACTTGCCAACGCGGCCCGCCAGCTTGCACTCGAGCGGATCCGAAAACAACAACGCATTGACTCGCAGAGGTACAACTCCCGTCATCGCCATGATATTTACCAACCCGGTGATCTGGTGTGGCTGTTAATTCCCGTTCACCAAAGGGGCCGCTCGGAAAAGTTACTTCACCGCTACTTCAGTCCTTGTAGATACTGTGGTGCCTCACAGATGTCAACTATGAAGTCCTGCTTGAAGACACAGCTCGGAAATCTCGATGTTACCAGCTGGTGGACATTGTTCATGTGTCATGGATGAAGCCACACTACCCTCGAGTCACCTGACACTGCTTCATCATGCATCTTTGTGCGTGTACGCGATTATTTTAACTTTTATTCGGCATTGAGCGTCAGGGTGGTACTTTTTTTTGGGAAGGGGGTAATGCCACGTGCATGGAACGAGATTGAGCCATGCTAATGCGAGATGTGCCATTTTGTGAAAAAGAAGAAGACTGGTTGTTGTGCTCGTGGCCTAACGTTCGGTTCAGCTCGATGTCCAGTGTTGCTGCTCCTGTGAACAGACGTTATGGTCTTTCCGTAATCACGTGATAATATTATCGATCTACGCTCTACCATGTGATGCTTACTAGGTAATGGGCTGATAAACGATGCTGCCTTCGTGGCCGCTAGTGGAACATGCCGAGGTGCAGCGCTCGTGCGCGTAGTGCACCCGTGTGCGGCAAACCTGCGGGCATGCGCAAGAATTAAGCGCTGTAGCGCTCGCCTCCAACCATTAGCGCCATCTCTCATGCATAGCCAACGCAAGTCTAACAATTGTTTAAGTACCGTTAACGTGCGGTTATACTACGACTTATATGCTTAGCCCTCCATCTAAGAACTGTTTACTCGAGTGCTGAAACAGGACCATACAGAAGAGAGCGTCTGCACATGCGTGAGAAAGTCATCGATCTAGAGTTTTCTCTTGTTTCTTGGATGCAGTGCTGAAGAAAGCACATCGCGTGCTCGCCTGTTTCGATCCTTCTGTCCACGGTTGTATTGCCGGTAATACCCTTGGCAGTATCGTGAACCCGACAGCACCCTTGTCGAAGCGAAGAGTGTGCGCTGTAATTTGTCCGTCCGCAACGAAACTCGATGTCTAGAGAGATCGCTTGCTCGAAGTATCCGGCTTATTCTGCACGGAAAAGCGTCAAGCGCTGCTGATGTAACAAATAATGACTCTTGACGAAAGACTCAGTGTCTGATTGCGTCTTTTGAGTTTTCCAGAAGAATTTTTTCCTCGGATATGTGTGCAAATCTTTGCAGGTGCTTTTTGAGTGTATATAAGAGATGAATGATAGCACCACACAAAGAAAATTACAACATCGCCCGCAAAAGAAAACCATGTGTAGATGCGAAGCAGCGGGCGCTAACTCATACACTGACGGTGACGCTGACGGTGGCGCTCACTGCGGCGGAGAGAGACCTGGGGAGGCCCAAAGCCAGGAGCGTTGGGCCAGTGTTTTCTACTGGAACATGGCGATCGCTGCTAATAGGCAACGAGAAATAGATTACTGAAATTAGACAGAGACCCACCGTGTTTTCACTATAGCAACGGTTTTATATATATCTTGACAGCGGACAGTGCAAGACAACAACAAACCTAGGTCGCACGGCCCATTATGGGCTATGTTGAAGTCGTCTTCTTCTGTAAAGGGTTTGTCTTTTAGGTGTTTCATTTTGTTCTGTCACAATCATTATTGACGCTAGTCTACTATGCAACCCTTTTTAGTTTGTCATATGCTATCTGTGTGCACGGGATTGACGCCAAACGAACGGACGAGTCTCGCCCCTATTATGCTTCGCACCTAAAGCATATCATTAGGGGACGACGTCAACAGATGTCTCATAACGTGGCCTGGCTGAAGCGTAGTGCAATCACAAAGGCAGTACAAAACCATGTGAGCTGTCGGATCATTGTCTATTAACTTCGTGTACACAAAGCAAACCTGCATCTGTATTTTTCAATAAAAAAATTATGCCTGAGGGCCGACTCTAGAAATGAAAAAAAATGGCATTACGAAGGCACACGCACAAGCGTAGACTAGCAACTGAAAATTCATTGAAGGCAACTTCGATATGAAGGAAAAAAAACGAAGAACAAAAGAATTATGCCCTCTCCCGCCGAAGGGAACCTTGTGTAGAAGCGAAGCAGCTGGCGCCAACGCTTACACTGGCGGTGACGTTGACACTGGCGCAGCAACGGGTGACATTTACTACCATCACAATTCAAGCATGAATTCAACGAAGACTGTGCTTCTCAGTCATGCCTGTGGTCTACTAATCGATTATTTAGTAGCAAAAATTTTGCAGTGCCGCCATTCACAGAAGCAGTGAATGACCCATGTGGGGCAAAGAGAAACGCTAGAAGAAGACAAGGAGGTTAACGAAGCCAGCCTTCGTTTCATTGAAGGAGAATTCATCGAGTGAGAAAAAAAAGAGACGACAGCTTTTGTATTCGATTCATCTTAGTGTAATGCATGCCCCGCCGTGGTGGTCTAGTGGCTAAGGTATTCGGCTGCTGACCCGCAGGTCGCGGGTTCGATTCCCGGCTGCGGAGGCTGCATTTCCGATGGAGGCGGAAATGTTGTAGGCCCGTGTACGCAGATTTGGGTGCAAGTTAAAGAACCCCAGGTGGTCAAAATTTCCGGAGCCCTCCACTACGGCGTCTCTCATAATCAAATGGTGGTTGTGGGACGTTAAACCCCACAAATCAATCAATTAGTCTAATGCACTAGGGACACCGAGACTGTTTATATACGACCATGCTAAGCAACCTCTTGTATAAGCAAGCGACGGCAACTTTCTGATAGCACCCGTTGCTCTCTCCTCTGCCTTATATAAATATCTTATCCCTTTCCCTGCGTAGGTGTGTAGACCTTCCCGCCTCTCTTTCTCTTACTCCTGCTCCTTATATTTCTGGCAATGGCCACATTGCTTTGCTGGCCTGCAACGCGAAGTACTTTTTCTTCTGAAATTGTCTATGATACATAGGAGAATTGTGATCTTCGATTCGAATCACTGGCTGAAGCGGGGATCACTTGTGCGAACACTTAAAACATGATTTAGTACTGCAGCGTCATAGCGTGAAGATCTGTTTGGCTATTTCTATGTGGCCCGAATTTAGCCTGAACGCTTTTCTTCTCTGCGTTTTTGTGTTTTCTTTGTTTTCTACTGCATACACATTCATTTCTTTTATTTTTGCTTTTCTTTCTCTCTCTGTTCTCACACCCTCCTTCTTACCCCTATTTCCCCACCCCTATTGCTGGCAAGGAAACCGAATGCTAATATCTGGTTAACCTCTCAGCCTTCCTCCTCATTTTTATCTCTCTCTCACTCTCTTATCCGATTACTTACGCGGAGCTCGTAAAGTGGGCCGGAATGCTGTTATTCAGACGAGCTTTGAAAAATTCACACAACATTATTTCTTACATTTAAGTGAGCCACTCACTGAGCACCAGTGTATTTGGACATGGATTTTATTGAATAAACATAACAGAACAAAGGGTGTCCTCGGGATTATTTGGACGTTTTTATAAATCAGTGGCAGCGATCTATATGCTCCAGTGAATGGTTTGAAGGCAATCTTGGCTGAAATCACAACTTTATTGTCAGCTTTTTTTTCTCAAATATTATTCCAATTTCGAAGAAAACCTGCTTTTGTTCTTAATTTTGCTTCTCTCCTAAATAAAGGTGCCCTGGAACAGGGGTCGGTCACATGCGGCCCACAGGCCACATAAGGCCCACATAGCAGTATCATGAGGCTCATGGCACGGGGTGAAATCCCCCTGCCCCATATCTCTTGCTACATCCCTTGTTGATTGACTCATTAATTGCTTTATTTGATTCGTAACAGTACAGTGTGACAGGAGGTGGAGGGAAAAGCCGTAATGACGGCTTCAGGGATCCTTTGCCCCCTTTGTGAAGAATAACAGCAGCTGAAGGGCAGCACAGCATTTTTATGCGGTTGTCAAAAAGAAAAGAAGAGAAAAGTGAGCCCCGTAACTGTCTGCATCAGAGTGCGACACCTCAAGAGTAGCTCACAAGGCATGTGGGAAAGCAGACCCTATCGGAAAAATTGCCATGGTGGATACTGGAAAACATGGTGGGCGTAGTGAAATAATAGTGGGCATGGTGGAAATAATAGTGGGCATGGTGGAAATAATAGTGGGCATGGTGGAAATTATGATGGCTATGGTGGGACGTAGTGGAAAATATGGTGGTTATGCCGGGACATACTGGGTGGTATGGTGTACAGATGATGGGTAAAGTGGAAATGATGGTGGAAAGCAGAGGCTAGATAGTGGGCAATAATGGGACACTCTGCCCACCATTGCGATAATGCTGGGAAGCCCTAAGCATATAGTGGGTGGTGCTTATTATGGTGGGCTACATGGTGTACCAAGCTAAAAAACTCTTCCCACCATTGCGATAATGCTGGGAAGCACTAAGCAGATGATGGGTGGTGCTTGTTATGGTGGGCCACATGGTGTACCAAGCTGAGAAGCTCTGCCCACCATCGCGATAATGCTGGGAAGCAGTAAGCAGGTGATGGGTGGGCTTATAATGGCGGGCAATCTATATAGTGTATCAAGCTGGGATCTGTACACTGCATGTTCTACCACCATGATTTCCACCAAAGGTTAGGCCTACTGACCGAGCCCGTACAATTGTGTTATCCGTGCTTCCGGGTTTCAGAATACACGATTACGACGATTAAGTATGACAATACAGCGCAGCCATATGGCATCAATTAACCTAAATGAAGTATTTTTCATTGTGTATGGTGTCCGCTCAAGAAGCAACATACATCGATGCGACGTGATTAAAACACTCACAGAAAACGTAATTAAGTGTCTTCTCACCGACAGCCGCCGGTCGCACTCGCCGGCACTTCTCTAGCTTTTGTACGAGAACTCAGACGTGGCAAATCGTGTGCTTGGTGAACTAATATGATAGCGTAATGTTTCCGGAACACTGCATTCGTTTCGGCCATGCCGTTATGTAGTTGTTGCTTTAGCGAAAGAACTACAGCATTGCGCTGGCGCGACCGCCCTCTACATTGCGCGAAAAGCATCCCAATACTCAATCAAATAAATTAGGCAGGCGTATCTATGGAATGAGCCTAGAAGCGTCATAAAGCGTGAGCACATGTCGCCCTTTAGAACGAGCGCGAAACGGATATTAAACTTGGCAGACCCCGCCGGTAAACTGTTGCTGCTCCCCAGTCCACTTGGTTTTTTTTTTTCTTGAAGTTGTGAATTGTAAAAAATAAATAGCACTAGTGCCATTCACATAGTGGTAATCGTTACAGGCTGCAGTCGCTTGTGTTTAATAAATGTGCAATTTTTAGGAGCAGGTGTAGATCTTGTCTATGTTGTGTACACGACAAACATAACGCAAGTTGAACCTGAAGTTTGTATGCTAAATAAGTATTTAACACTCAATCAACGTCATGTTGGTGTGGCGCAGTGGTTAGCGTTTTCGAATGGGAATTCGCAGGTTGCACGTTCGATCCCCCATGGCGCCTTGTTTTTTTTTTTACGGGACGGTTGTTTTTTATGCCGTTTTTATAAAATTCTTTTTTATTTTTTGTGGCAGCTCGTCACGGTGATTCTGACGTCATTTCGTGCTCAAGTGTTACCGGCACTGCAGCACCCACCATACCCACCATGCGCCATGGTGGGCGTTTCCCAGCATTCACCCACTACATTAATCCACCATAATGGTGGGTGGTGGTTTCCACCATGCCCACCATTCGTTTTTTTCCGATAGGGGAGATTAAAAAGATATGATTGAAAGGTATATATAGAGAGAAGAAACAGAGAGCGAGGCGCAAGGACTGCGAGCGACGAAAGTAAAGAGGAGATGGAAAGATGGAGACGGTCGGAGGTGTCCGAGGACGGGGCACCACTGAGCGAGAGCTCATGTTGGCGGCAGGAGATGGTGCAGGGCGAGTGCAGTTGGCCAGAGCTGGCCTGTCGTCCGAGTTCGGCGTTAGGAGATGGCGTAGAGCGAGCCCAGTCGGCTAGAGCTGCGCTGTTGTTGTAGGTTGCGAGGGCTCAACCAATCGGCACAAAATCCCGCGAGCGAGTCAACATCACAACATTACCACAATACCGTGTACCTTGAAAAGGGCATCAAATACGATGTATTTTTTTCCTTCAAAACTGTGACATTGTTTTGCGCAAAGATCACGTCGTAAAAAAAACTGAAACATGGTTTATACAAAACACACACAAAAAACGACCTCATGCGATCTTCTGCACCTAGAGAAATTACTACACAATTTACACAACAAAAAGAGCCGCCAATTCTGTGACACCTAAGCAAGATACATCTATACCTTTGCTAATATAATTATTTAGACTTCTTGGAAAAATACGTCGAACAGTCTGAAAACCAAGAATAGTGCGGAAGTAAGTAATGTTCTACATTTCTGTATTTCTTTTTTGTACGCCTTTTCCTTAAGGGCGGCAAAAAATTTCCGTAAGGTTAACGCCGGCATGAAATTTCTGGCCTAAAATGAGAGCTTTGCTCGTAGCCTATGTCTGATTTCAACTTTGTGACATGCCTGCTAAACATAAACATGGTTTATAACACAGTTTTAACAGCTAGTGTCAATTCACTGAATTGAAACGTTTTGCCCGCGAAGCCTCCTTCCTCCCACTCACCCCAAATTTTATGTGTGGCCACCTGCTGTGTTGGCTTAATGCTGCTTGGCAACAGCAATGCAACAGTATTACGACGTGTTTTGTGGTTTCCCAGGCACCGTCTTGGCCTCTGAGGGACGATGCGTTATAGTAACGACGACGTCGACGATATTAGTGGGATCATTGTGGTACCGACAGGCGGTGATGCCTCGCAGTGGCTTCACTTTGATTGTCTGTGTCGCTGCGTGGATTTGTCTCAAATCCGGCGTCTTTGCCATGCTGCTTCGAATGATTTATTCTGTGTTCGCCACCGTCACCATACGGATGGACGGATGGACAGACGGACGGACGGATGTATGGATGGATGTATGTATGGATTGATGGATGGATGGATGAATGGATGGATGGATGGATGAACGAATGGATGGACGGATGGATGGATGGATGGATGGATGGACAGACGGACGGACGGACGAACGGACGGACGGATTGATGGATGGATGG